>JAEANM010000123.1:0-16040 GCA_017656035.1 Myanophis thanlyinensis | reverse complement strand
ACACACACACACACACACATATATATATTAGTTAATTTGTTAATTACCTGATTAACATTGCTCACTTGTTAGTTTAACAAAAAACTATTAAATTTAATCAAATATTGAATTAACTTTCATGATGTTTAGCTATGTCTGTTTGCCACAATAAATGGAGATTATATTTTACCACACTGAAAATTTGTCTAATTAATAATTACAGCATTATTTACTAATAAATGTGTACATTGATATGGAGCTTAAAATGTCATATGATAGAACTTAATAGACTTCTGCATATCTATGAACAATGCCTGACTTTTATTCTGAAAGGAGAGGCTGGATGTATACAAAAAGTCTCTTAAACTAACCATGACTTAAGGTAGAACTTAACAAACATCATTATATTATCTGATAGATTAAAAATGACTTCCAACATAATACTGTGCTGTTTTCAGATCCTTAGTAATTTATGCTGCAGCTTTACAGTATCTGCACTGAATGGGGTGGGGCTGCTTTGAAAGACTTTCCAGACTGTGAGTTTTAACACTGAGATAACTTCCAGCTCAGACAGAATAATGATGTCTGGAACATTTGGGAAATAATATAATAACTTTACAACTACCCTACAATTAGGGTTAGGGTTAGGAATTGTGAATTATGAATTCCTAATTAGGAATTATGGGAGCTGCATGAAAGATACTGGATTGAGGGTGGTTGATCTAGAAAGCCTAGACATATTACCTTCTTATGTTGTATCATAGTCGTGTTTAACATTGCATGTAGCAAATAATGCACCTATATGATATTGGATATATATACCAGTATCATATTATAGTAGAAAGCCATGCACAACACACACACACATATAGAGTTATAGGTTAAAATATGTGTGATTTAATGTGTAACGAACAGCTACTCTCTTAATCTGTGGTTTTACAATATGCAGTTGTATTCTGTACATCAATCGCTGGTGGCTATGGGAAAACAACATCAGACGGTATCATGTGTAGGGGAACTGGCATAAGAGATATACCAGAGAGATGAGCTACAATCTAGTTTAGAAAGCAAAATTACATTGTAGTTGTACAGTATCTACAAATTATTATGGTATCTATGTTAATGATACTGCAGTTACATTAAAACCTCAGAATCTCAAGGAAAAAGGCAACTGTTTAAAAACTGAATTAATTGTGAACCATAATTGATAATATTAGCATATATTATTGACAGTGACTAGCAGAAGCTGCTGTCAAATGTTTTATATATGACTTTTTTCTGTCATAATAGGGATGCCATTAATTAACTTGGATCATATCCGTTTTCTGTTTATAATGTATTTTGAACTAAGGAACTTTATGAGTATTCGCTAAAGAAAAGTGACACTTTGTCACTACATCATGTGAATTCTGTAGTAATAGTTTCTTTTGTATTTTGTTCACTTGGGACACCCTATGAACCTCCATTAATTAATTAAATTACAACAAGCAGAAACCTTCCCCATAGATAAAAATAATCTGCAAGTGCAGTTTGGTAAAAACTCTTTGAAAAATCATGATATTGATGTAGGATTTATGAGTAATAAAGTTGTGTCATTGACTTTTCAAACTATAAAATTAAGACATCTGCTGTCCCAATTTTGACATGAAATTGAACATTTCCCTCAGATTTTTATGTGCTTCCCTAAATTATACCTGCTTTCCCAAATAAATTCATTCCATTCTACATAGAGCAATTGTATTTGTGACTTATATAAGGAAACATACAGCCATACAAATACATCTGTGTAACAAAAGTTAATGGGAAGGGCTTCGCTGCAGCACATAAACAACAGGTGGCTAAGACACATGTTTTAGGTAGATCAAAATCCATATTTTAAAAATCCTCAGGGAATGAGACAAGTCTCATTTAGATAGCATTGATCCAATTCTGTGATTTCAAACTGTGTGCACATACACACATACATAATTAAGACTCAGTTTTGGAAAACCATGAATCAGATGCAGTATTAATACATTCTAGGGATTTTCATAGGGCAGATGATTATGCTTTTTCATATTTGAATTGAAATGATTCAGATGTTATACAGTCAAAGGAATACAATTTTTACCCTTTCTCCTCGTGGTCCTCTATCTCCTCTTGGACCCTGTAAAAACATAAATAAAATATCTTAATTAGAAATCAATCTTCAAATAATTATTTACAGAATAATGGAGCATTAATAATAACTATCAGATATTAAATATGTAATATATTAAAAAACGACTCTCTTAGTATTACTAAAGATAATTTTCAATCTATCATGAGAAGACTTAATTCAAGAATCAGGTTAATGAACTAATAGATTACTTATATTTTTTGTAAAAAATGAAAGGAGATGTATAATACATATGAGTAAAACTACTTTTTTTTTTTACTAGGAAGTACCAATCATTAGACATCTGGTGTTCTTTTATTGCATGTTTAGTCATCAAAGCACTTGAATATATTCCTTATAAACATTTTAAAATCATTAAATTAAATTGGTACTTTAAATGATTAATAATACCATTAAATTATATGTTATATATCTAATTCCAGCCATGCTCCACCTATTATTGGACATTAATACATCAGAAATCCCACTCTTCATGCTGGAGCATAGTTTCAATGAAGAGTGTCTTTATTAACAATTGTTTGAGAGAAACTACATGAGACTAAATATGAATCTCAAGAGTAGCCTAACAGAATAACAGGATTGGTAGTGACCTTGAAGGTCATCTAATCCAACCCTCTGTATGAGCAGGAAATTCTATACCATTTCAGACAAATGGCTGTGTAGTCTTTTCTTGAAATACTCCGATGCTGAAGCATCCACAACTTCTGAAAGCAAACCATTTTCAAGCATACCCATTTAAATATACCTATTCAAAATTAAACATATTTACTTCCAAATTCTGATTCTGTGTTTGTATTGACTTTAAATTGCTTTCAGTCTAATTTTGTACTTTAAAAAGACTTATTTGTACCAATTCTACTTTTCTGCATCAGTTGCCCTTTAATCTAATCTATAATTCTTATATAAGAAGTTCCTAAAACTGCTTACCCTCCGTTCTTCCGTTGCCTAGAAAGAAATAAAAATGAGTTTAAGGAAAGTATTAAATTATTAGTGTTCCATTCTAGATGCTAGAATTAATCATTATTATATACAAAGAAGCCTAAAAAATTTCAGATAGAAAAGTTGAGTTAGTGTTACAAAAGTTAGGTATTATTAAAAATCATACCTGAATTCATTCATGCTTTACAATCCTAGACCAAAACCTAGCAAGGAATATCAGAAACTGCTATGCATGCAATGTGACTCTTGCATTCACCTATGAAGGTACTTTTTTTTATTATAAGGACAGCCCACTATGAAATTAGGGGTGGGTATATTTGGGGCAATATGCACGAAACCTAGTAATTAGCTTATCCATGCACGTTTTGAAAACAGTAGTTAGTAAATGGCCATGCCCCCACTCCCAAAAAAGATTGTCTGATGTTTTTATGTTATGCTCTATTGTATTTTAAAATAATTTATACTGACCTCATTTACATCTGGAAAAAAATAATAAGGAAAAAAAAGATAATATTAATTTGTAAATTGTTTTGCATTTGAAGTGGTGCATTTTACACTGTTATATGCTTGATTGTAGGAAATATAAATATATCATGTTTTAAACTTTTTTTTAGAAAGTTTATTTAGAATTGATTTTTTGAAGTTCATTGGTAACACAGGATTTTGATTCAATTAATATGTTTAATTAAATGTATTATAACACCAAAAACCATGTTTGAAATTCCATATAATTTTCTTATACTATAACATTTGAACATATATAAACCCTATTACTAAAAAAAAAGCTCCAGAGAGCTTCGTAGGTGCATCTAAATCTATGGAAAACCTATCAGAAAACCAATATTTTTTGGTCATTCAGAATTTGATTGCATGAACTTTTTTTTTCTAGGTGCTGGAATCACATTGATAAATCCATTAACTAATATTTATGAAATAACTCAAACTTAAGATGTTTATCTTTATTTGCATAGCAGTGAACTAATTTTGTTAAACATGGAATACTCCTTTTCTGTTCACAGTATTATTTCACACTCTTTCAGATATGAAAACAACTTAAAAATGATTGCAGAATAGTAAATTATTTTCTTTTTAAATACTCTTTTTAAAATTGGGGAACAACTTCACACCACATCTTCAAGGTATATAAAGGCCAGGATTCCCACAGCCAATTGGTTTTGACTTTAGTCCAAATTACCTTTCCAGATGTAGATTATGATGTGGCATCAAGGAGATGCCAATATTTTCAAAAACAAAGTCCATCTAAGTTTGCACAAGACTTCTATGTAGATCCCATATTGTTGACACTCCATTATTATCTAATGTGTTTCAAATGTCTTCATTCTGGGACTTTTAGTACAAAAATTGGAATCCCCCCAAAACTATTTTTGATATACTACATTGTTAACAATTAATTTTTCCACATATTTGTCTCTGGCTACTGAATTACTGAAAAAAAGTGAGAAGTTTCTCTGATAGAGATCCCTTGGGATCTCACAATGCTATGTACCAAACCTATATCAACACACATATATATTGATGCATAACAAACCCATAATGTTGGGTTATTGAAAGTAGTTCTGCCTAGTTACTCAAAGAGAATCAATACTAGGTAGCTAGTTTCAAAAAATGCTCAGGCATCTTACTTATTCAGAAATAAGCTGAATTGCAGTCAATGGCCTTTCTGGGCAAGTCATTCCACAAAGTAAGCCCACTGAGTTCAGTAGTGTGTAATTCCAGGAAAATGCTTGTAAAATTACATTCTATATGTATTTAAGATGACAGCCTAATTCTATACTTTGGATAACTTCTCGAAAGAAAAACCTATCATTCTCCTCCCTCCTCATGTGTGTAATTGTTATTATTTTAAAATTTAATAGTGATGCTGGCACATTACTATGGTATTGTGCTTAAAGTTGATGAGTGATTTGAATCAGCTCATTGCTTCATAGCGGAAGTAACTAATTTAGCAAATTCTTATTATCTCAAGTATATATATAATTACTTTGGTGAAAGGATAAATTATAATTATGGTTTAGGTCTGGTGTCTGAATAAAGTTACATATTGTTTTTGAAAAGCTGTTGCTTGGAAGTGAAACCTGAAGCGAAGGAGAACTAAATGGTAGAAAGAAATACTAATTAGTTGGGAAAAGTCAGTTTTTGTCCTTGCCACTAGAGGACATCCTATAGACCTAATACTGTAAAACTGAAGCAAACTGATAGTTGCCATTTAAAAAAACAAAAAACTACTGCTGAATTCAATGTTATTAATAATTATTCAACATTGTAGACTTTGTAGAATATCTCATATTACCAGTTGATTATCTACTTGAAAACATGGCAGTCTGTTTTTTCAAAATAAGTTAAAGCTGCTTGGGTCTGCTTCCATATAAATCTCTTGGCAATAGTATAGAAGTAATTTGCCGTTTCTTCTCCAAGCTATTTTATTTTCTAAGTTTTTAGTTTCTCTTATAGTCCAGGAATTCTCAGATAATCCTTAGAATCAACTAAGGCCAGCTGTATGCAGAGAACTAGGATCTGCATTGTTCAAAATGAAAAGTGTTTTTTTTTTAAACAAAAATTGGAGAATGGATGTGTTAGTGAGCAACATAACATTTGTGAATGAATTTAAAGGCATATCTAAACAGACAACTCTGTGAAGTTTTGAATTATGCAGTAATTCTGATGTATGCTATAGTACTAGAAACGAGGCCCATAGAAGTTATACTTTGGAAACATTTTGTTTGGACATGGCAACCCCAAATTTAAATTCATGCTAGTCTAGTTGGAGACCTCAGCAAATTAATGTTAATTTTACTTTACCAAGATGAAGAAATAGGTATTGTCTTGCTGAAACTAATCTGGGAATAATTGCTAGTATAAAACTTTATTGTCTTTCCATAATTTAAAACCAGACACTGCTTATTAATATTATTTGACAGAATACTATTTATAAAACTATTTAAAGTCTTATAGTAAAATCAATCTCTGAGATTAATAAAATATAATAACTGGAATATCTATCCACAATATAAATTGGGTTCCTGATAAAAACATTAGGAAACACTTTTACTTGGTGGCTCTTTATTAAAAGAATTTTCTTCCTTTTCAAGAAAAAAAAATACCCTGAAAGGGCTGCTGACAGTTCTTTCTTTGTTTAGGAACATTATATCCAACAAAATTTTCTCAATTAAATTCTGTACAAGCTCAGGGATACTTACACTCTTACCTGCCCTGCCCCCTTTTTTCCCCTAGAGGGAGCTCTTTGAGCATCTTCAGCAACTTCAGCAATTATGTACAACGCCCTAGAAGGCAAACTGTTCTTAAACATTTGGTCACCTCTTGTTTTCTAAATTCCTGACATGGCATAACGAAGAGGAACAACAAAGTTAACAACTCTAAAGATACTCTAGGAGTTTTAGTTTGTCCAAGTTAATCTAAATGCAAGTCGTTTCTCTTTATTCCTACTTCGGATTTGGGTGCCGTTTTATGTTCCAACTCTCTTTCCTAAAGCAGAGGAGGAGCGAGGAGAGAGGGGTGTCTTCTTGGCTTTTGGCCAGGATCTCTTGATCTAAGCCAGGAAAAGTAGGAGGAAAAATTCAATACGCTTTAAACGAATTTAAACTGTTCGTTGCGTCGGTCCGAAGCAAGAAGGCGTTTGTTTTTTTTCCAATTTTAATCATTGCAAAGGGTTAATTAAGCTATCCCAAAGGTGCTTTTTCAAGAAGCAACTGGACTTTCTAGTTTTTGTTTGAACATGTTTCCTTCTCATCCAAGAAGCTTGTTGGATGAGAGGCGAAACGTCTTCAAAGAAAAACCAGAAAGTCCAATTGCCTCTTTAAAAAAAGCACCTTTGGGACAACCATGACCTTGATGAGTGAGAAGCTCCCTAGACATAAGGTATCCCAACTTCTTACACTGGAGCAGGCTGTCCGAATGGCGCTTTATCAAGGCAAATAGTGGGTTAAAAAAAAAAAAAACAACCAGTGGGATATGGCCAGAAGTATTCGAAATACTTTTTCAGTAGTCCAACCCCAAGTCAGTCTTCTTTTCTTCAATTTCCCCGCTCCCCACCCTATTGCAAATAAGACTCAAAGGCACTTACATTGACTGGTTGCTAGGCATGAAGTTACTGCAAGCAGCAACAAAATCCGTGTATCCACAAAGCTGAGCATGTCTAATTGCTAGACATGCAGACTCCTTGTGTTTCTGAGTCCCTGGGTGTCGATGGTGAGCTTTTACCTAAGGGACGCAGGCATACAGTCGTGGGGCGCGTAACTCCAAACTTAGCAGAAACCTGCTGCCCGGGATGCTAAAATAATAAAGCCCTCGGTGGCCCTATTTATATGGCAGAAGTTTCTGTGCTCCGGCAAAGCCGTGGAACGCGTCTCAGCCAATGGGAGATTAGCAAAACTGGCTAGTGGATGAGGGTGGGCTGCGAGGAACCGTGATCATCACGTGACTCAACCTCCCCCCCCCCCCCACCTCCTAACATATCCCCTACTTTGGGATCTGGAAATGGAGGGGGTGGGGGAGGCGCGCGGAGAGTGCGTACGCCTCTATGATGGGCGGGGGAGGCAGAAGGGGGAAGGGGAGATGGGCTACTTGGAGGAAAGGGGCCGGGCAGGAGGTGGGAATGTTAAATTGATTCCATTCTTTTTGAGGACGTGGACATTTTGAAGCTTTACAAAAGAGAATGTGGCTGTCTGGATTCTGGATCTCTCTCTCTCTCTCGCTCGCTCGCTCGCTCTCCCCCCTCCCCTTTCCCTTCCCCTCCTCGCACTTATCATCTCTGGCCCTTTTGGGAAATTGAAAGTTGCGGGGCAGGTTGTGGAGCCCTCCGCCGCGTTCAAAAGAGGAGCTGTCCAGGTTCTACCATCAACTGAGGCATCCAGGCGTAAGCTCGATGGTTTCGACATTGCAAAAAGCGTTCATTCCCCCTTGTTCCCCCTTTCTTCCCTCCTACCCTAACCCTCCGCTTCTTGTACTGCGATCCCCCTCGCGGATCCAAGCCTTTTTCTGGGATCCCTTGCCAATCCAGCCCCTTCCTCCCGGTCGTTAGAAGGGAGCTACTTTGAGACAAGCCAGTTTGGGATTTCGTCCCAAAGGAAGGCGGGCAAGGGAGAGTTGGATACTTGGCACTTTCTGGACGCCCACATGGCTATACTTTCCCATTAAGAAGTGCTTGCTGTTGTTCCTGGGATATTTTGCATCACCATTATTTTGTCTAGCTAACTTTCTCTTGCCTCTTGCAGTGTTTTCATATCAGGGTGTTTGTTCATGACTGGCACAAACAATATCATCATCATCATCATCATCATCATGCTTTTTTCCTCTAAACAGATTTTTTTCCTTTTTTACATTTCACAACAAACAACCGGTGGCATCCACAGGGCAAGTTGAGGATACCAGTTTTCAAATAACCTAATCTAGGGATTTACTTGTAGGTATGCAAATATCCATACACACCTATGCACATGTAGACACAATACTTCATTTCTTCACATTCTCTGCTCTTTATGGTTTTGTAGTTATTTTGGCAAATTCCCCTCTGCTGCCTCCTCTCCCTTCTGAGGGCCTTTCTGTTGATTTCTTGTCCCCAGAATCAAATTCTAATTAAACAGTTTATAAGACTTTGAAACGGAGTTACGATTCTCCTTTAACTCCACAAACTATCTACTCAAGTTGGTTGATTACAATTTCACAAGTAGTGAAATGTGAGATCGAGAAGTAATCTGTTTATAATTAAGGTTAAGGAAGATTTTTGTTTTCTTAGTCTGCTTTTATTTCATAGCTATGGTATGTCCTGCAACACTTTTGCTTTTACAAGATTTGTGCCTGGTGTTTTTCTTTTTCCAGAGAGAGAAACGGCTTCAACTAACTTTCCGCTCATTCTGAATTCATTTGATTCCAAGGGATCTTGCCTCCAAAAAAGCATTTTAAACATTGAATGTAAATCAATTGTCTCATTTCTCTACAGCTTCCTATGGTTGTCTTACTGTCACCACAAGCTCTGACACCCCAATTTTCCCATTGCCCTCCCCCTCCCCCACTGCCTTGTGCGGTGGCTGACGTGGTATTTCCTCCTTGCCAAACTTGCTTCCATTTGATGGGGCGTGTCTTCCTATTTACCCCTTCTTGGAAAGTCAAAATGGAAGCTTGGATTGGCTGATCTACTCCCAGAACAATGTCTCCCTCTTTTGACTAACTTTCTTCCTTAAAATCTTTCAAAAGATCTTCTTTTCCTTCATTCCCACTGCCCCTCCCCACCAATGTGAAGTAGGAGATGGGAGGAAGAGAGGAGTTTGCAGATTGAAATTCCTTTCCTTTTTATTGGGAGGGAGGGAAGCAAACAAGAGAAAGCAGATGGATCCCTGTTTAGTGAACAGCAACAAATTATAATCTGAGTTAAGTATTAATAAAGAATAGTGTGCATTAAGCATAGGCAGAGATCTTATCATTATAAGGTGAAGGTATTTAGTAATTCTATAAACTGGACCCTACCTAACAAAATGAAATTCAATGATGAGAAAAGTAACGTTCTACATTTAGGCAAGAAAAACCAAATGCACAAGTATAAAATAAGTGGTACCTGGCTCAATAGTAGTGACTGCAAAAGGGATCTTAGAGTCCTAGTGAAGAATCTTGAGAAATATGAGACAGCAGTAGATAGCAGCGTACTGCAGCTGCCAAAAAAGCCAACACAGTCCTAAGCTGCATTAACAGAGGGCTAGAATCAAGGTCACGTGAATTGTTAATGCCACTTTATAATGCCCTGGAATGCCATTACACTTGGAATATTGTATCCAGTTTTGACCACCACAATATAAAAAAGATGTTGAAATTCTAGAAAAAGTGCAGAGAAGAGCAACAGATACGTTTAGGGGACTGGAGGCTAAAACTTACGAAGAACAGTTGTGGGAATGGAGTATGTCTAGTTTAATGAAAACAAGGACTAGGGGTATGTTTAATTTAATGAAAAAAAAAAAAACACCACTAGGGGTGAAATGATGATAGTCTTCCAATACCTAAGAGGTTGCCAGAAAGAAGAGGGAGTCAATCTATTCTCCAAAGCAGGCAAGACAAGAATCAATGGATGAAAACTATCCAAGGGAGAACCAACCTAGAACTAAGGAGAATTTTTCTGAAAAGTTAGAAGAATTAATCAGTGGAACTACTTGCCTCCAGAAATTGTGGGTCTGCAATACTGGACGTTTTTAAGAAGAGATTGGACAACCAGTTGTATGAAATGTTATAGTGTTTCCTGTTTCACTAGAAGACCTCCAGGGTGTTTTCCAACACTGTTATTCAGTTATATCATATTTACAGGTATTTAGTGATAGCATGTCATGTTATTATGTATGCATATATACTCTCTCTAGAAAACTTATTTTCTGGATGTGTTTAAACACTGAAAATAATAAGAAATTTAAATTGTTTATAAAAATCCCCATTGTCTTTAATTCCATTATGAAACTGTATCCACAGAGCAATAAGACAAAAATATTATTAAAACAGTTCCAGAATGCAATAATTTATTAGTTTGTAGGAAGGAACCCTCAGGGGCTTCTGAGATTAAATTGCATTTAATTTGCTTCCCAGACAGTCAGTCATATGATGATCTGTTATGTGCACTCTGCTAATTCTTGCATTACTCCTTAGGAGGAATATATTTCCTAAAACTTGAAACTGTGATCCCTTGAAAAAAATCACCTTGCAGATATGATATGACTTTTCAATTAACTAATGTCATTGCACCTGGGAATAATAATGTTTTCACTTAAAACAAAAACCTTTTTGCTAATGTATTAGTTTTGGGAGGAAAATCTTGAAAAGAAAAAGGAACACTGCACATTGGTTATCTTCAGGTAATGAATTACATTAACAGACCCAGAGGAACGACTACATTCTGTTTAGTAGATCTTCCCTTGAAGGTTTAATGATGGAGTAATGAATGTTGGCTTTAGGGTTTTTGCTATAATTACTCTGTATATTTGCAAATAAACACAAACCATCAAAAAAGCAAAATACCAGTAATACTTATGCTGTGATACTTGGTCTTATTATTGAAGATGTAAAATTTAAATAAACTTTCTGGAGTTTTTTGCCACTAGAAAAAGTTTGACAATTAATTTAAATCAAAGAAAGAGCCATCCTGAAATAATTTTATGAATGGTTAGAAAGAGAAAAGCATAAATCAGATCTGCTAATTAATAGATCTAATGAAAATAAATGTCAGGGTTCCAAGTATACACACATAGCAAACAGAACTCCAAGGCAAGCAGTTTCCTCAAAGAACAAGTTTATTGGATATATCATATTGGCACAAGCTGGTGAAAACCGACTTTAAAGGTTCCCGTGGTTTTCACCTAGTTAAAAGTTTTTCCCCTTTTCCCAATCAGTCATATGGCCCAATCAAGATGCTGTCCGGTTGCTTGGAAACTTCACTCTCCTCAGCTACCTGTGGGAATGTCCTTGGTTTACAGGGGAAACTATTTTGTTTTAGCTACAAAATCCCAGCTATCTCTCCCTGCCCCCAATCCATCAGTGCCATTTTGTCAGTACTGAAGCGTCCAAGATGACCTTGGTCAGGCTAGCTTCAAAGTTGACAATAAGTATATTTCATTCTGGAATTAACCAAGTCAGTATCTCCAATAGGTGCACCATCTACAGTCTCTCTTCATTTGCCATTTAAGTACATCTAACTCAATATAATTAATAAATAAACTTGCAGAATGCAGGTTCTTATCTTTTACTGACTACAGTCCCTACACAAATTACTCTTTACTCTGTGTGGATTGGAAACAATCATATTTAAGAGCCATATGAATAAGGACTAACAGAAAAAAACAAATAGGAAAGAGCTGAAAGAAGGATTACTTTGGATATAATTAACTTAACTTTAACTTATATTGAATTTCTATACCGCGTCCCTCCCGAAGGACTCGAGGTGGTGTACAGCCTAATAAAAAACATGAATATACAATTAAAACCAAAATTACAAATAGATATAATGGCCAATCAGTTAAAACTCAATGTAAAACAGTTAAAAATTAAAAAATTAATTAAAAATTTAAAACTAATTTAAAACAAATTTAAAACCCCATTAAGTACTAGGCCAGACCGGCCTGCTGAAACAGGTGGGTTTTTAATGCACGATGGAAGGTCTGCAGGTCCGTAATGATCCGGATCTCCGGAGGCAATTCGTTCCAGAGGGAGGGTGCACCCACAGAGAAGGCTCGCATCCTCGGGGCTTTCAGACGACACCATCCAGACAGTGGAACCCCGAGGAAGCCCACCCTGTGGGAATGCATAGGTCGGCTGGAGGCTGATGGTGGCAACAGGCAGTCTCGTAAGTACCCGGGTCCCAAGCCATGGAGCACTTTAAAGGTAAGCACCAGCACCTTGAATCGCACCCAAAAGGCCACAGGGAGCCAGTGCAGCTCGCGCAGGAGAGGTGTAATATGGGAGTTCCTGCACCAACTGCAGCCTCCGGATGCTCTTCAAGGGGAGCCCCATGTAGAGAGCATTGGCATAATCTAGGCGGGAGGTTACAAGGGCAGAAGCGACTGTGTGAAGAGCACCCCGATCCAGAAAGGGCTGCAACTGGAAGATCCTACAGACCTAATAAAAGGTCCCCTGAAGATGGCTGCGATCTGATCTTCCAACAACAGCCGTGCATCCAGGAGGACACCCAAATTGCGAGCCCCCTCTGCGCGGGTCAAAATCTCTTCCCCCACGGCCAGTGATGGAACAAATTGGCTGTATCTGGGCGCAGGAAACCATAGCCACTCAGTTTTGGCTGGGTTGAGCTGGAGCCTGTATAGACCCATCCAGCTCTGCATGGCCTCCAGGCACCGGCCCATCACTTCGACGGCTTCATTGGGGTGGCCTGGGGTGGAAATGTACAGCTGAGTATCGTCAGCATACTGATGGAAACCCACCCCAAAGCCACAGATGATCTCACCCAGCAGCTTCACATAAATGTCAATGGCTTTATCACAAACATATTTTGAAGTAACTAATAGCTTTTATCCTGATAGTTTCAGATATGAAAGACTGGAAGATATTAAATTGAGGGAAAGGAGATTAGTTCTGTTCATTAGCAATGATGAAGTGAATTTAGATCCCATTCCTTCCAAGATATAAAAGCAGGAGATGTATTGACTTTTTGATAGTTGGTAGCCTGCCATGGTTTGACATTAGTTGTATTATGGTATAGCTTCATTGCTTTTACTCATTGAGTTACTTTTTATTTCACTAGTGCCATGGCAGATTTCATATTTTGTATTTACATTTAATAGCTTGTGAAGACAAACTCATAGCATTATTTAGGAAACCATCTGCAAATGATAGTGGCATTAATGAGATAGGGTTTACAAGGATGAATGCAACATGGCTGCAGTATAAGGAGATTACTGGAGTGCTATGTGATTGGCATATGCCAATTCACCTAAAATTGAAAGTGCATAAAATGATGATGTCTGCCCACTAGCAGAGTTCTGGCCAACCACCAAAAGGGCCAACTGAGGCCCTTTACAAGCATAGAGATGGGTATACATACAATCATTAAGTATTTCCCTTCTTGAAAATATCAGCAATGATGTAGATGGGTATTGCATTATCAACAGAAAAACATCTATAGTGATGTGGCCATGTTCTACAGGCACACCCCACACTCCTGTTTGCACAATATACTATTTTATTGTTGAAGACCAACATCTGTGTGGAAGTTGAAAGATGGCAGTACACCATTAATGCAGACATGAAAATCACCCAGTTAGTTTCTGGATTTGATCGGGTTAATAGATATTCTTTGATCTGAAATGTGGACCCAGCTCCTCTAGGAAAGCACTAGGATGATGATGATGATTTCTGTTTTTCTCTAATATGTAAACAATTATCAATTTCTCCACTTGTATGTTATCAGCCATTACAGTGGCTTCTAATATAACTTATTTTAGATTGCGATTAGAGATTAATCTGAAGTTCGGATGACTATTTCTAAGCAGCAGATTGTTCTATGTGGGTAAAGGATTCATTTTGGGTAGATTCATTCAAAAAACAGTCAGATCTAATCAATATTATGGGTTTCTCATCATTTGAACTAGGGAAGCTCAGAACAGGTCATGAAAATAATGGATCCTCCTCTTCTCATGAGCAAGGGAAATCGAAAGGGTAATTAATGCACTTATACAATGCATTGCTAATAGAATGACAATCCTTTATGTTGCTATATTTTCCCTCATATTTCAAGTCATTGACTTAGACACCAGAATGAGAGTGGTAGTTATTATGATTACAGGTAGCCCTTGACTTATGACCATAATTGAGTCTAAAGTTTCTGTTTCCAAACAAAATAATTGTTAAGTGAGTTTTGCACCATATTATGACCTTTCTTGTTAAGTGAATCACATGCAGTTAAGTTAGTAGCATGGTTGTTAAATGAATTTGGCTTCCCCATTGTCAGAAGGTCACAGAAGGTGATCCTGTGACCCTAGGACACTGCCAGTGTCATAAATACTCCAGTTGCGAAGCATCTGTATTTAGATCACATGACTAAAGGGTCAGAAATGTGAAAACGGTCAAAAGCCACTTTTTTCAATGCCATTGTGACTTCAGACAGTCACTAAATGAACTGTTGTAAGTCAAGGACTACCTATAGACTTGTTATTAACATCTGTAAAAAGTTAGGACTTCACATGGCAAATGAATATAATTTAAAATTGTCATAGAGTGTCCCAAAGGTGCTGGATGAGAAGAGAAACGTCTTTGAAGAAAAACCAGAAAGTCCAATTGCCTCTTGAAAAAGCACCGTTGGGACAACCATGACCTAGATGAATAAGCATCTCCATAGACTGTCAGGGAGTGTGTGGTGGCATGAGAAGTTTAAAAAAAGCATGAAGTGAGATGGATTTGATTTCTAAATGCCTGACTTCCAAGTCTGATCATATGATGCTTCAGATACTTGTCACAATTATAGGATGTTGCAAATTGATACTGTGGTATAGAATTCTGTACTGCAACTCCAGAATTCTTGTTGCTGCTTACAATGGTTTGGAATTCCGGACATTATAGTCACATCCTATCTAATTAAAAACCAAGGTGGCCTAAAGATGAGATCTTATCTATCCAGTGAGCCACCCTCAATGTAGCAGGCTCCTGTTGGGCCCAGAAAAGGGAAAAGCCAGGTTTTTATACTCTTAAGGAAGGCAGGAATGTGGGGCAGGCCTCATGTGCAACAGGACAATATTCTAGAGGGCAGGGACCACCTCCAGTCAAAATATTTTGGCCAATGGGATCCATTTTCTGCCAGAATGAGTAGGGAGGATAAGTCCCATTGGGGTAAGGCAGTTCCTCAGATACCCATGTCAAAAATGGCATCTTAAAGTTGCCACAGTTGAGAAACACTGTTTCACATTATAATTGAGTGGTACATCCACACTTACACATAAAATTTATTGTACTGTGTGCAAGGTGTAAGAGTGAGGAAGTATTTTAAAAAACAAACAAACTACTTTAGCTTTAGGGTTCCTTATAGGAATTGAACTGGATACTTTCTAGGTTTATAGACAGAGAGAATAAGATTTCAAACGTAACTAGACTTGTTTAAAAGTGCATAGATTTGAATTTCCTAAGGAAGAGCGGCCTGAAGGGGAAATAAGTCAACAACTACAGCATGGAGTGAATGTTTCAGCTTGCCGGAGACCCCATTTTTTCTCTGTGTTGGATGGAGGAAGGAACACTTTCTACAGCTGGTTTCAGAGCTCCCAACTCTGAAGTCAAGGAATTTGTCATATTCCAGATACTTTTTAAGAGTGTGCTGTCCCAGCTGAACTTTTATTGGTTACACTTCCTGTTCTATACCTGACTCAAATTACAGTAGACATCAAGTCTGGTGTCAGTTAGCAAAGAGTGGGAAAACCTGGTTAATTATAAATGCAGCAGACACCAAGTCTGGTGTCGG
>JAEANM010000122.1:0-45588 GCA_017656035.1 Myanophis thanlyinensis | reverse complement strand
AATAGCACTTAGACTTATATACCGCTTCACAGTGCTTTACAGCCCTCTCTAAGCGGTTTACAGAGTCAGCATATTGCTCCCAATAATCTGGATCCTCATTTTACCCACCTCAGAAGGCTGGAAGGCTGAGTCAACCTTGAGCCTGTGAGAACTGCCAAACTGCAGGTAGCTGGCAGCCGGCAGACAGCAGGAGTAGCCTGCAGTACTGCATTCTAACCATTGCACCACCATGGTTCACCAATAATTAAAGGATGCAAAAGAAGGAACAAATTGAAATGTGAATGACAAAAATTAAAATTATTTTAAAAATTATTTTAAATAGTCAAATTGAATCATTAAATTATCTTCAGTGAGTTGTCCTGTGTCAAATTGGCTATGTTGAGTTGTCCTGCAGCAAGTTGATCATGGTGAGTTGGTCATGATGAGTTGGCTGCAACAAGTTGTCCCATTCCACTTGTGAATAAAGTATCATTGTTTATAGATAATTGATAATATTTTAGCTTCTAGATTTTGTAGTATATTTCTCTTCTACTATACCATCATGAAAAAAGACCCATTTTGCCAACTTATCTTTCATTATGATGAAGTGTTTACTGTATATAACTTTCAACGCTGCTTTTATATTGCCTGCTTAGGATAGAGATAAAATTGAAGCAAAAAAAAATTGATTTTTTTTTAAAAAGGCAAAGGTCAGAAACTATTGCAGTGACACTTGCAGCTCCCCAGTTAGTTTTTCTATTATTTGACCTAAAATTATATTGAACTATGTACAGTGTATATATGCTACAATAACAAAACAACAAATACTTAAAGACTTTTAGTGGAAAATCATTAGACCAGTATGAAATCAGATAAGGCTGTCTTCCATTTCTTAATGCTTGGGTAGTACCAGCTGAAAGTAAGCAGTCCCATATATTGTTAGGTCATAAAATCTGAAAGTTTTAAGATGACAAACAGAACTTTGAATTACTTTGGAAACACAGTGGTAGCCAATGTAACTCTTGATGTCAAAGTGTAACATTGACAGATTGACAGGTATCCATAACTATTTGAGTATTCTAATCCAGCTGTGAGAAGGAAGGACTCACTGGAGAAGAGCCTAATGCTGGGAACAATTGAGAGCAAAAGAAGAATTGGACAGCAGAGAATGAGGTGACTTCACAACTAACAACACATCCAGCTGTAGTTTCAAATTGGATTTACTTTTCTACAAGAATTGTCATTTGGACTAGCTAAGCAATTATCCTAGCAGCCTAAACATCCTAAGTACAAGAGTGCCTTTGAATGTTCAACTCTTTTTTATATTCATAATCCTTACAAAACTAAGTGGTTTTCTATTTGTGATGAAATCTATTTTTTTGTTTTGCTTTTTCCATCGTGGTCTTTTGGAAGTTGCTGAATGTCACAATTGGCAAAGCTGGCAGAGGTTGCTGGCAGCTCAGAGTTATGTTCTGTTTCATAAATAATATTTCTCTTAACTTCAGAGTCCAAAGGCAAATAGTTAAAAAGACAAACTCTCATCCTAAATCAGTGGACAGAATTATCTGAACTAAAAACAGCTCTTTGGTGGTCATGAAACAGCTACTTTTATAAAGCTTGGTAGACTCTGGAAGTGGCCAGTTCTATACTGGAGACCACCCAGGAATTGTGTATACCCAACCTTGACTTCTATAGTACAAAAAAGGCAAGATATAAATATAATTGATAAAATGCTATGCTAGCTATGTTCAAATATCTCTGCCGCCCTTGCCCTTGCCCTATTTAGTGAAAGAGATCATTACAGATAGTCAGAGCTCTTTGCAATTGTCTTGGCTACTCTGGATCATCTAGCTAGCTAATATTAGTTAGATAGTTCCAGAATTAGTGGTAAAAAATATTGGATTGGTGTAAAATGGAGTGGAAAATACCATATCTACAAGCTCTTGGCTTGTGGTAATATACTTAAACTATCCAGTACAAATGAATATGGCCATTGGCATGCAGAAATACAATCCTTTATATTGCTACCAACTTTCTAGTTCAAAACATAACTACCCATTATGAAAGAATAAACCTGTATGCAACCAAACAACATAGATAGATTGGTTTAAAATTAGTTATGAATTTTTAAGCCTATCTTTTGCTGCCAATAAAGGAGGCTATTTGTAGCTCAGGGTTGAAACAAGGGCTACTTGGTGCTCTCTGTGCTTGGTTGTTTTCTTGCAGATGTTTCATTACACAAACTACTGCTAACACTGATGATGTTACCTAGTTTGGGTAGTGAAACATCTGCAAGGAAGCAACCAAGCTCAGAGAGCATCAGAGGAGCCCTTTATCTTGGGCTAATTCAATGTACAGTATTCCAGGACTAAATTATTCTTGACAGGAATAGTAATACCATTCATTTAACTTTTTTAGTATGGAAGATGATTGTCCCACTTTAATAATACCTGAAGCTTGGAACAAGAAGTCAAAAGGAACCATCTTGCAATGTGCCTTTGAAATACTGATATCTAGTCAGAAGTGATATATAGGCTTTTGCAATAGCCATCTGCATGTTAGGGCTTTACTAAGTCTGTTTGTTTTTGTATTGGTTCTGTTACCTAGCACTCTATGAAGTAGTGGCTAAAAAAGAAAGTGACACAAAAAGAATTTAGCAGCATGCTAAATTACAAATTAGGGGAGTAACACAGGATGGGTGGGGATACTGAAATTTGACAGAAAATTCAGTTCTAAATTGCCTCCCAGACAAAAATGTTTTTTTTTTAAATATTAAAATACATTTAGTTTCTTTCATTTATATGTAAAGTAGATCTAAAAGCAATTTAAGCCAAATGCCACTGATCCCAGGACAAACTAAGCAGGTCTGACTTTGGGTTCATGTGGGGATAGGAGGCTATCGGTTGGAATGGTATATAGTGCTGTGATTTATTTTCCAGGACATGTTTCAGGGTGTTTGGGAACAAAACAGAATCCATGGTGCTATATTTGTGCTGCTGCATCTTTTAGAGATTGCCCTGCCTGACCATCTATGAATCCTCTATAAGTAACTTTGATCACATGGTGGAAGAAAGATTGGATAGGAGTGTAATTAATAACTAAAAGAAGATCACACATTACTATTTTAATTATGAATACCACATATTAATGTCTAGCTGATTATCAGAACAAGAGTTTAGTAATGCCAAAATGTTTTCAACCTCACATAAATGCAGACTTGTATTTATACCAAACAACTAATATTATGAAGCTATGATCTTTGACAAATGCACATTAGAGTTATATGTTATCACATAATGTAACACAAGTTATAAGGTTTTTTTTTAAAATGTGATTGTTATAATTGCAGAATAACAAAATATGTATGGCTTATTTGGCCAATTCCTGATTTGTTTTCCTTCCATTTCAATGGCAGGATGACCAGCAATATGAAAATTAACTCAAGAATATAAATAATTCACTTACACGCAAACATTTACAAAAAGGAAAGACCATCTAACCGGCTGCTTGTGGTAATAGTATGGCAGACCAAGAAAGAATATAGGCAGTTTGACAAATAAGAATAAGGGTGATGGTGAACAGTCTATAGAGTATACTCATACAAAATAAAATTTAAATGTCATGATTATGCTTCTGGTTGTGCAAAGGGACCAATAAATAAGTTCAAAAGGTTATAAGGAAACAGAGATTTATGTTACTCTACTGATGTATTTCAGAGGAATTTCAATTGAAAAGACCATTTCCTTGTTCTGGAAATTCAGAGGGCTGTCTTGTACAGTAATTCCTCAGTTTTGGGGCATAATTTAATTATTCCCAGAGTAGAGGAATCTAGATTAAGGGTTTCCTATGTGGAAACGTGCAACAAAAGCAAGGATGGGAAACAAATAATAAAAATGGCAAATATCTGAGAGAAAACACAATGAAACAGTCCCACTTCTGAAATCTTAATTAACACAATGTAATGTCGATGGTTGAGTGGCAAGAAAGTATTTATCTATTAATTAGATTTATATCTAGAGACTATTCTGTAAGTATGTTGTAGACTGTCCAATGAAGTGGTGTGAAGTTCATTATTGAATAAAACTAGGTTGGTTCTTAGCTTAACTAAGAGGCAGGTATGCCACTGAAATTGACAATGCTCGTCTTGTCAATCCATCAGTTTCTGCTAATATCAATATACAGACTGATACACAGCTACAAGATCTCCTGTAATAGTATGTTGAAAAGACTTTGATAAACAAGACAAAAAGGTGCTGCCTAGGAAACAATCACATGATGTCTATCTTAATGAGTGCTTTGTTCAACAACTGAGATTCCCATCCCAATTGTGGTCATAATTTGAAGATTAGCTGTACTTACATTTCTCCCATTGAAATCAACATGACGTTTTCACTGGGCATCCAAATGCTCTGAGACATTTGCATCTGAATTAAATAAGAGCTTTGTACCATATTTCTGAAGATAACAGATTTAGGTTATGTGTTGTGCATCAGAGAGAAGCTCTCAAGTCATTCTTAAATACTTTTTATATGAATTTCATTGCTCCTTAGGAAAAATGAGTTACAATGTAAGGTTAAAAACTCATTCTTGCCATTTCCATAGTGGTGTCATTGTTGCTTATCTGTCTACATATTTTATAAATTGCATTTGAAGCTGTTAGCATTCTCCCTTCAAGGCCTAATGACACTCATTCCATACATGTTACTTCATCATTTGTTTTTGTTCACATACTTTACTGCGTAAGTACAGACTCTATCAGCAACTCTCAGTCTTGACCCTAAATGCCCTGGCCTTAGGAAGTTACTCTTCACATTTCTTGTTTCCTATGTTTTTAAACTTAACTAACCTTATCCTGTCTTTCCATGTCTTTCCGTTACTTTGACATCCTCTCAGGGAACTATGTTTGCAGAGACTTGTAATCCTATTTCATTGCAATGGAATAATACTTTGTTAATAAAATTATATAGAATACCACAAAGAGATTTGAGGCAGGTTGGATAAGCGTCTTTTTAAAAAAAAAAATGCTATGTATAGACTTTTGAATATAGAGCTTTTGAATATAGAGTCTAGACTTAAACTTTAACCTCTATCAAATGTATTTCAGAAACTGTCTGTTTATCTTTTCCTGGATTGGGGTGTCAAACTCAATTTCATTGAGGGGCGCATCAGGGTTGTGTTTGACCTGGGGGGGGGGCAGAGTATGTGTGGACAGAATGGGAATGGCCAGCTCCATGTCACTCATGTCAGGGGCACTTGTGGCAGTGCTCTGCCAGTGAAAATGGGCTCCCGCGACCCTCCCAAGCTCCGTTTTCTGTGGCAGAGGGTTGCAGGAAGCCGTCGCTGCCAGAAATGGAGCACAGGAGCCCGTTTTCAATGGTAGAGGTACCGCAGGTCAGTCCCTCATTGTTTCCAGGGTGGCCCCATGGGTCAGATCTAAGCACCCCGTGGGCCGGATGTAGGCTGTGAGTCTTGAGTTTGACACTCCTGTCCTAGATAAATGGAATACTACCAGACCTCGTTGAGAAGGAAATACTTAGAGAGGCAAAATTTATACATGCCCTTGATACTTGTTAAATGAATATTTGAAAAGGCATTGAAGTCTGTCATGTAAACATTAGCCAGAAATAGACCTGCTTAATTTGAACATTTAGACAAAAAACTTCAGTTTTGCTTTTCAGAGGTCATATTATCCTGAGATAGTAGGGTATTGGGTTGGATTTAAATTATGTAAATTTAGTCTTTGTTTTTGTTGAGTGCATGTAGTCAAATTTGAAATCAAAGAGATAGGGAAAGTTCCTTCCCCTTTTCTCCTTGTTTCTATATGTAAGAACATTTCAATTAAGAGACTTTTTTGGTTTTTAATTCTGATTGGCCATTTAGACTGCAAAGTAGACCACAAAGAGGCAGGTTGGTCTGCAAACAAACTTTCCTTCTTTAATGCAAACTTTATTAAGATGAACTTCAAAATTCAGTAGAGGATTTGTAATCAGTCTAGATTGAAATATAACAGTTATAATATGTGTACTCTAATTGTATGAAATGTCTAAGAAACACAACTCTAAAAGCAAGTGATAGACAAATATAATGTTATGAGGTATGGCCCTCTTGTGGTATCATTTGAGTTATTTTTTCCCTACTACCAGCATTTCGAAATAACGATAGGCTTTTGAGCCAAGGCGACCACATTAGCAATAATGGGCTGAACTCATTTCCTGCTCTTGATTATGCAGTCTTTTTATTCCTCTTTTATTTTTTAAAATAATATTTTTGTTATATCTTTAGGACTTAGTTTAACAAAGTTTGGATAGGTTTCATTGCATTATATTTTCTTGATACAGTACATGAACTTTTGGTTGTATGTGTACATTATTTACACCTTTGATAAATGAATGCTGAATGGGTTAATTTGGATTGCAGTTTGCATACCCTGTCCTCATTTGGTTCCAAGTCAGTTCTTGTAAAAGGAGAAAGAATTAAAGACGCTCAGATACCCTTTTTGCAGGGTAAATTTACAAACCTGTAAATGTAGTCCTGTTTTTGCATCCACACATTGGCAATGTTAAGAATTCCTCTGAAGCCTATGTAGAAAGGATTAATTATTTCACATGCCAACATAGGAGTTTATCCCACATACCAATCCATAAGGAGTTTTGTTGTCACATGACAATATCCCTTGATTGTTTACACTGGTGTTTTCTACATTTATTTTTCTAAGCAAACACAGATTATTCCTGAGAGGAAAGTTAGGCAATTGTTTTCTTTTAGTATTCATAAGATCTAAGAAATATAATGTATAAATTTGTAAGATGTAAGAAATGTACAGCATAAGGATTGTAAACAGTTCTTTCTGCTTAGGAGTGAATGTCCATACGCTCATCATTTGAAATACAGTCTTAGAGGAATTGGTACAGGAGATAAAAGTTTGTCAGAACTAGTAGACTCATCCAGATTAGAACTGGAGTGTGGCCATTCAGCCTGATTTTATGTGCTTAGTTACTGGAGTTTAAGGGAAAGTTTGAAATCAAGAAATTTTGCTTTGTTAACCATATTTCCAATATTAAAATAATACAAAGGCTTCCACTTTCTAGTTCCCTCTTTTTCATGTCTGAATACATTTTTGAGTCTTGGTCCCAGTAAATCCAGAAAAATCTAAGCTGCAGCTATAGTTAGACTCTACATTTTCCCATTTTTCCCATAGTTCACACAGTAATGAATTTGGAGGGTCTCACTTTTGCTTTAGAAATGACAGATGCTTCCTTTAGTCTATTCTGTTCTGCCTTTTGTTAGCTGAAATAAACTGATTTGATTATTAATTAACAACAGATGGAATCACACATCTTCCAAGTTCAGAGTTATTGGAAACAGATGCTTTGTTTAAAGCATATTTAAAAAACAATAATATGAGCTATTATTGTGAACAGGGAATTAATGCAAGATTGATGGTATATAAAGATTTGAACAATTGATTTGCGCATATTCTTATTTTTAATCTATTTTTATTTTATTCAAAATAAAAATCAAAAATATGTAAAGAAACCAACAAAGGAAAAAAAACCTAAAACAAGACATTAAAAAAGAAAAAGTGCATTAAAAAAGGGCTAACATATATACATATATTAACGGGCTGCTGTGTAATATATTGTAAGAGTATTAGTTTCCCATCCCTTGCAAAACAAAGAATTTTAAACTACTAAACTACTAATTCTATTTGCAAGTTAATGTCATCTGCATACTATATTCATAACAAAATAAACACGAAGAACAATAATAAAAAAGATTAAAATTCCAAAACCCTCTGTTAACAAACTGAAATTGTAATCAACATGTAGAAAATATATCATGGCTTCTTAACTATCTTAAATCATTCCAAGTATTAACACTGATCGATCCTGGATCAAATATCCACATTTGTTGTTTCTTAATAACATCTCTTATCAATTGTTGACTGATTAAATATAGTAAGTCCAGAAGAAATTTTTTCCCAGTTAAATGTGATAAATCTGTTCCTCAGTCTGCTTCAATCCACTTAAAAAGACTAATTATCACTTATCCCCTCAGACAGTTTTCTGCTGCTGTATAAGAGTATAGGCTTGAACTTCAGGGAGGTGAATAGAATGGAGGTGAATAACTCTTATTTCTAAGTCTGGGTCCATATTTCTTCCTGGCGAATCTATGCTGGTCACATTTCTTTTGTGGGTAATTTATTTACAGTCAGATGCCTCTGAATGTTTTCTACAGCATTTATGAGTTCATCAAATTTTTTTAAAAAGTTTTCAACTAAGAATTGCATGTTGCCAAACAGTCTTTTTAAGAGTCAGCTTCTTTCCCTTGTCTGTATTCTGATATGTTGTTGTAGTAAATAAAGCAGTATAAGAAAAAAGACAAAGGACCAGGGAAGATATTTTCTGAATATTTCAATCCAAAATTAAAAGAAAGGTTAAGAAAAATAAATTTTAAACTTTTTGCAAATTGATAAAACACAAAATTCATGTAGTAAATGTCCAATAAAAATTTAAATCAAGTAAAAACACTTTCACTATCCAAGGACATGCTTACGGAAAAGCAAATTATTCAAAACAACATAATATAAATCAAAAGGAAGAAGAACAGTGTCCAGCAGGTGGTTAAAATAAATCAGCATTAGCCAACAAGTCAACTTTTAAAAGTAAAAAGCAAAACAGGATTCAAAAAGTGAAGTTAAAAGCCAGATATGCTTAAAAAAAATACCAAGACAAAGTTCTATGCCCAATGGCTTTCTGAAGGAACCTGCAATCTTAAACACTCCCCTTCCCAGGTGGGTCCACAGCCATCCAAAAGCTATTCCTAAATTTTCTAATTCAAATCTAGGGAGCATCACTGCCAAAGAACCAGTTTTGGAAGCAAAATCAGCAGATTGTCAGCAAGAGAGAAAAATTCCCTTACCGTTCAGCAGCCATCTTGGGGAAGAGTCCTATAATTGCATATATTGCTGTGAATTATAGAGTCTTTTAGTAAATGCAAATTTATGTTTAGTGCAAAGAACAAACACTACATGTAACTCATTTAGAATTAAGCATTAAGAATTTATTAAATCAAAATATTTTCTTAACAGTTTTAGATTTTGTAATATCACATTTCTGTTCTTTGAACTATTGAGGGAAGAATGAAAATGCTTTTCGTTAGTCATTCAGGAGTATCTTATAAGCAACATTTAATTCACCTTAGAAACAATCAAAACAAAATATATCTGCATTTCTTAAGTCATCTGAAATACCTGTTTTTTGGATTCAGGAAGTAAGATATTTCTCAAGTCAATTAAAACAACTCAAGTTACAAAAAGTAAATATTTCATTTTAATTCAAAAACTCAAATATTTGAGGTTTTTTTTTACTATGTTTAACTGGTAATAGCTACATACAGTAACCAAAGTTTTACTGCTTCTTAAAATTCTTTAAAAGTTATCCAAACATATAAATAAGCCAATCTCTATGTAAAGGAAGAGTTGGGCTTATTTATCTTCCTGGGTAACTTTTAAAAATTTGTGCAAAAGGCTACTTGAACATCCAATCTATTGCATTTATAAAGAGTGGAATAAATATACTTTTTAACAAAAAAAAAAAATCAAACTTCAGGAAAAGCCCTAATTCTTTGCAACATATGAACATAAAATGAAATGAAGCATTTTATTAAGCAATCTGAAATTCAGCAACTTGATAAAAATGCTTAGAAATGCTACGCTAGTATCACTAGAGGGCACCAAGTGCAAAAAAATGAAAGCGTATGGGGCCTTTACAACTAAGCTATTCCAGAATCTGATATTTCACTGAAGATGTCAGTGAAGAAGTTGTGCATTGGGAAGAGAGGGTGGGAAATCTAGTGAATTGTTCACTTTTAGGACAAACCGTTTCAGTGAAGCAACATTATTCATACAATTAAGAATTTCAGATCTGTCTATCTGTCATAATTTGAATTTGATAAATCAGCAATTCTTTTGTTTTTATACCCAGCTTTATAATGTTGATTCTTTGGTTTCAGATATACCTTAAAGTATGTACTTACTTCTCTCCACAAGAAGTAATGAATATTGTTAAATCAATGAAAGTATAAGATGATCCTCATTTAACAATCATTCAGTGACAATTAAAGCTTTCAAATTCAAACCTTTATTGTTAATGCACAACATGTGTGCAGTGAAATTGAATGAGCTTCCATTGGTGCAACCACACAAAGCACAGAAACACAGAATGTTGCAATGTTGCAGAATGAGTTATGACAGATCCTCAATATTCTGGTCCTTGCAGCATCCCCACAGTCACATGATTGCATTCTGGACCCTTGACAACTTGGCTGGATTTTCAACTATCACAGTGTCCCACAGTCACATAATCAAGATCCGCAACCTCCTTTCCTGCTTCCCACAGCATTCAGTGGAGAAACTGGCAGAAAGTTGGAAACACATGAGCAAGCAAGGATTGCAGGGATTTCTGCCACTAAGTAGCGCAGTCATGTGGAGCCATACTGTATAGCCGCATTGTTTAGCAAAGAAAATCCCAGACCCATTTACGGTTGTTAAGTGAGGATTATCTGTATGCAAGGCTTTTGTTATCCTGATGTTTTCTTGTAGATTGATACAGCTAGTCCCCAGTTTAAAAACAAGTTCCATTGCACTGTATTACAGTGTCCTTAAGTCGGATTTCTACATAAGCCAGAATAGTATTATTATGCAATACTATAAGATAACATACCTTTTATTGTCACTTTTGACTGTGAGCACTCTGTCCCACATTAAAAATGAAATTCTATATAAGTAGTATTGTGTAATGAGCTTGAACCATTGTGTATTTAACTTGAATCACTGTATGTTTAACACAAATTTTCCTGCAATAGGTTCCATTCTTAACTATGGGTTATATTAAATCAGGGCATTGTTCACCTAAAGACATGCAATGTATGTTATTTACTGCATTTCATGTTATAGAAGGTTTACCGTGAATGCCTTTTTCTGTAAAGTTTTTCCTTTTTCCTTAAATGCTGCTTTTCTATCCATAACTTTGAAGTTTTTGGGCAATAATTTTGATTGGACTTTGGTTGGAATTTTGGTTCAATCTACATTATTTTTAATAGCTCGTCCTATATAAGTTGTTTTTTTTTTTCAAAGATAAGCTTGAAAATCCGGCTCCCCTAAGATACCGTATATATGTAAATCAGAGATCTTGAAGTTTTACCGCTCAATAACTTTTTCTTTATATGTTACTGTAAATATAGCTCTACTTCTTTTGTTGATGGCTATGGAGAATCTTAGTCATCCAAGTCATGGTTGTCCCAAAGGTGCTTTTTCAAGAGTTTCTGGTTTTTCTTTGAAGATGTTTCACTTCTCATCCAAGAAGTTTCTTTTGTTGGTGAATCAGATTCACATTTTTAAATTTTGTCACATTTGGCTATAAAACAAGAATGCACTACTTTTAAGAGTTATAACATAAACTTAGAGGAAGTCTACAAAATTATAAAGATTTGACTAAAAACATAGTAGGTTCCTGGAACACGCAGTTATGTAAAGAAACTTCAAGATACAATTTCATACTACTAAACATCCTCAGGATATATGTTATTTTTAAAAAGTATTTACACATATCGTTTTAATTTCAAATTCTGCTTTTAAAGCAATCATATTTTAAAATATAATTATGGTTACATGTGTTTACATTTGCATACCAATACGCCGTTGGTTTGTGAATGTCTTAGTTTTTTAAGAAATACATTACAGCTACATTTTCAGTGAATGCAATGATGATTTCCCAGATTGGAATTATACACAGTAAAGAGAAAATAAGAGTTCAGAAATGTGAAATGTCAAGAAAAAAAAATTATTTCAGCAACCTGCTGATGTATTTCAGTACATATTCAGAGGTAATTTGACTTTGATTCTGTATCCTCTTTTGAAGTGTTGAGGGACAACAAATCACTGCTGGAAGCAATCCTTTGTTCACCACTGTTTTTATTTTCCGATCCTAATCACTGCTACACATGACTGGTCCAAGAAGGAAGTTGTATCCACATGCAACCCTAGTCTAACAGATGCTATAACAAAGTACAGACTTTGCATTCTAATGTGTCTTAGTTTGTGGTCATTGCTTTTTTCAAAGAACCCCTTACTGCCTGTTTGTTTGAATTTAATTCCACAAGACAAGAGTGGTACAACTGCTTGGAAACACCAGTGGCCTAAGTTAAAGTGAAATTATGTAAAATAACTTTACTGTTATTGTTACAATGTTTGGGTCAGTCCTGTTCCCTGCATGGACAGATCCACAGCTGTGTCTACTTTTGATTAACTGCCACTTGACTGTTTTGTTTTGGAGGGATGCTGTTAGTATTATCCCAGAAAACTTTGGTTGTTGTGTAAATTGGAATAGTAATATAGTAAATAAGTGGTTACAATGGAACAGATTTTGACTTAAGAGTAAGTCTTTAGAACTTTTATTTTCTCCCTGTATAACTATTAGAGTCTTATTAGAATTTATAATCCCATGTATCTGGATGACCCCATTTGAGGAAGGCTGTTACAGAGACTCATGGAAAACAAAGGTCCTATTTATCAGGTTGGCATTGTTTTAATTCTTGAGGTGTTGTTTTAAGTTTTAAATTATCATTTTATTATTTACCAATATTCATATTCTTTTCACTATCAGTGCTAAATTTTTAAGCGTTTATCCCCTAAATCACGGGTGTCAAACTCGCGGTGTCATGCTGCCATCAGATGACATATTGCGATGTTTTTTCTCAGAGCTGGAATGGGCATGGCCTGCACTTGATGCATCCGGCCCACAGGCCAACAGTTTGACACCCCTGCTCTAAATAATGGTTGTCTGGTCTTTACTTCTTTTGATTTTTCCTATTTTATTTTCCTGAGGATTTATCTGTGGAATTCTTTCTGCATTATGCCCATATATAGATAGATGCCTGCATTAAGCTGATGTAGCAGAATTCTGAGTAACAAAGGATCTGCAAAACACTCACTTGTGAATTTTGTTAGTCAGTAGGTACAGCCCAATAAGCCCATAGCTGAGCAAGATCTGTCCACTTCATTGAATCTTGTGTGTGCACAGCCTGTCTTGAGATGAATACAGAATGAATGTGCTGCAACAGCATTCCCTGATTGACCTCATTAATTCAGAACAAATCAGCAAGTAGTATAATGAATAGTAGGGCTCAGTTATGTGATTTCAAACATTTTCCCTACTAAATTAAAATATTTGTGGCTGATTACAAATTCTCAGATCAACCAAAATATCAATCCTTTTTTTTAAAGGTGTACATTTTAAAAAGAAAAATACCATTTTAATTAAATTTCAAAAACATTGAATTTAAAACTTTTGTATTACTAAATGGAAATGGACACACATACACTTAATGAAAAAATAACTACAGTATATTACTATTATATTAAAAATTAGTTTTGAACAAGTTTTATTCTTGAATCTATCTCTTGAATGTTCTCATTCATTATAGCTTGCTTTTGGGCATGAGAAGATAAACTAAGAAATTATGTTATTGGTTGTCAGAGCCAAAGGTTTACATATATAATGCCAAATCATGGTTTAACATAGCATAATGTGCGAAAAAGCTTGCTGGACACTTTTTGAATACCGTTCTAGCTATCCTTCTTCAATATATATGTTGTATAATGTATTGGGCCACAATTTCTATTAGCCAAGATCTGGGTAGCACCAATTTTTGGGCTTACTACTGATTTACTTCCTTGACTTCCTGTTTGTAATATGGAGGTAGTTAGCTTACTTTAAACAGTGCTGAAGTAATATAATTGTTTTTTACTATACTGTAAAAAATTGTGAATATAATTTAATCTAGAAAGAAATGTATTTTACCCTATCTTTTTATTTTGAAAATTCATAATGAAAATCTAAAAATAGTTCACCTGTCTTCATATTTGATAGAAGTTAGATTAATGTTCCATCCAATAAAGTGGAATTGATTTCATATGAATTGTGTTACTTTAAGGTGTGAAGAAATGCCTGTTGCATTTGCTTTCGAATATTAAAATGATTTGCTCCCAATAATATTGTTATGTTTGTTGGGATCCATAAAGGTAGGAAAGTGGTTTTTTGCTGTTCTTGAATACAAATGTGCATGCTATACACTAAGTAGCTGAACTATTCTTTTCATCTGATTGAGGCCATATATAAACCTAAATGCTAGTAGACAGATCGAAAGCTTTTTGTATTGAAGTAATAATAAATGCTTTGTGATGATATTATCAGAATAAGATGTAATTGAATTGCTGAATGTAGGGACTTAAAACTTCACATATACTGTATGCATGTGTAGTTTTAAGTCCCTACATTCATCAATTCAGTTACATCTCATTCTGATATGCATATGCATATACGCATGTGTGGTTGGAAAATATGTGTGTTTGTATGTATTTTTAATGATAGAAAGAGTTCAACCCAAAAGATATTTAGACTGAGCAAAATAACCCTGCTATAATACTTATTTGACTGAGTTCATTGAGTCTCTCTCCCTGAATTAATAAATGTTACTGGCATATACAAAAAAATTAAGCTAATTAATCATGTCTGCTTTGAAATAAATGCTGCAGGGAAGCCATTATTAAATGGCATTTAGCACAAAGGAGAGCTACCTTCTTCCCAAGAGATTCTGGCATGAAGACCAATCAGAAACTAGCACACACATGTCACGGCTTTCTCTGCTGCTTTTATGTATTTTTGGCTAGCACAGGATTGGCTGTTATCTGAATTTTATAGGAGGGTTTACTTGACACTGGTTGTAGCTTCCCTGCAGATCCTTATTTGGAAGGCTATTGAGAGAACAAGTCTTTTCCAGCAGCTGAGCATCTTGATATACATAATTCATCAAGTCGTGCTGTTCTGGAAATATGCAGATCTCTGTCTGCCCTTCAGATTTCTGTTCAGCTTGTGCAATATGCCTTTCAAGGCAGGTTCTTAAATTTTACAGCACTTTGGAATTTTGCAAATGGGTCCAAAATAATCGAAGATCTCCTAACTGGAACACCAGTTAAATGATCTCTTTTATACCTAATTGCAGGAAATTTATAAATCAACAGAACTGAGACTCAAAATTCAGTTAGAAGGATTCAGCGTACTTTTCCCCCTGTACCTCAGTAATAACAGAGGACCGAAAATTCTGCTTTAATTTGGTAATACTAAAAGCATCAAAAATGCCCGAAGCAAACTATTTACTGTCAGTATCTTGGGGATACATAAAGGTAGGAATTTAAGAACTTTTTAAATCATGTTTGTTTGCATGCAGTGTTTTCTTGAACATTTTTTTTTTGTATTATAGATTGAGGCCTTACTGATATGTTAAAGTAACTTTAAAATATGTAATTGAAAACAATGAACTCCCTCTAACATTAACTTATGTTCAAAGGTATCTATAACAGAGTTGCACAGTCCTGAAAATAGAGTATATTCTCAGCTTAGCAACTATAGGATCACTGCTTTTAATTCTGTATTTTGGGAAAATCCAAGCTTCGACTGTTGTGCTATTTTTCATTCTACAAGGAGCAGGTCATTAAAGAGCGTGTAAACAATAAGGGCTAAATGTGTAGTTTTGATGTTACTTTCTTAATATGCAAACATTGCAATTATTATGCTTTTATTTTTTGCTTTCTGTCTATGACCCACATCTCAAAATTGTTTAAGGCCATTCTAAAATAGTGATTGTTTGGAAATGTTTTTTTTTTCTCTCACTGATGATGCCAACCTTAACTTGTTGATAATTAATTTATAAAGCTTCAACTAAAAAAAATGACTTGGCTTGTTCCTTTATATTGACCTTAATACATACTGTCATATATATTGTAATATGCAACATTAATCTGGGAAATAACCATGAATTTATCAGAAAACCTCCTGTTATGTATGTTCTGGATGCTCAAGATGTCAAGGAACAATATGCCCTTTTCTAAATACGTGATCACTTAATCAAATAAATATTAATAACTTGAGCAAGCAATGATGGTATTGCATGTAAAAATAGGTTAACATTTTCTTTTTTGTGTGTAAACGTTATCCCTAAAAAGGTGCTGTATAATCAGTGGAACAACTGGAATTCTGTCCTTGTGTGACCAATAAATAGCAACAGAAAGTGATTGAATTTAACTGTGATAATAATAGTTCCTCATATTAAGGGTCTTAGTAGGACAGAATGATGAAGCTGGACTAGGATAGATTTTTCCAGCACAGTAGCTGGAGGTGAACCACACTGTATATAATATAAATAATTATACATTGTGAGTACTGTGTTGGAAGACGTTGGATAGGGAAACCCTGGATCTTTGCTTCTTTTAAAGTCATTGTGTGGCCTCAGACAAACCATTGAAGTAGGTGAAGCCCTATGTGCATATGATTTGGCTCCTAGAGTGCATTGGAATGAAGAGCAACTGATCCCAAACAATCTTTCTGAAAAGATGATTAGTCTGTGATGTAGTAGATAACAGCCCAATATGCTTGGTTAAAATATCAGTTTAATTATATGATCGTTTATTGGATCATTTACTAATGCTGCATTTTTAACGCAACTATTTAATAAATACAAGTGAACACAATAAAAGCTTTAATAAACAGGCTTGATAGTTTAGACTTTCAAATATAGTAAGGTCTTTTTGTTGTTGCCAGCAATACATTTCACTAAAGAAATTATACTTTTGCTTTTCTTGCTGTATTACCATTAACGTTATGAGTTTGGTGTGGAAGAATGCTTTCTCAGTGCAGATCAAGACAAATAATATTTTAATGATTAGTTTCATATAAAATCTATATTTTAATTTAATTCTGCCCTGCAAAATGATCAACTTTATTTCTTATGATTAACCCAAATAATTATAGATCATATCATCTTTTTCCTTAAAAAATTAGTTGGGTTTCAAAGGACTGTAATATTTCTTAGACTATCTATGGTATTCCTATTATCTTTCATTTTCACATATATCTCCGAATGACTGGCCAGTACAAACATAAGGGAATTTTGATTTGGAGAATATATATCCTAAATTGCTAATGCTGAAAAATATATAAGCAATCCATAGTTTCTATATGTATTTAAGACTTATTAAAGTTAAAATGAGGTGATTCTACACATGTTCATTAAGAAAAAAATCTCATTGTATTGCCTCCTAATTATGAATACTAGGGCTTTATTGCTAATATTCTATATTATGCTGTTCAGTTCTTTATAGGATTGAAAGAATTAGGTAGGAGGTATTGGATCTGCAAGACTTATAATTCATCTTTTCTCATTGCGTTAATAAGTAAATAACTCTTGAGTTATTTATTTATATTGTATCCTTCTGATTTGGGATTAACTGAAGCCAATCATACAACACACTCTTCTTCCTTTGGTTCAATGCTTGTTAGGAATTACGTTAAGTGATACTGGGAGCCTAAATAAATCAGGAAAGGTTGGATAATTAACAGCAGAGTAATCTTGCAAACAGAAATATGTTTCCTCTTTTATTTTAGCTGACTTGACTCAAGCTGGACTTGGTAAAATAATGTCTAATATGAAATCATAGAGGTGCTTCTAGTCTACCTTTTAATACATTATGGATTTTTATCTTAGCAACAATTTCCTAATATCAGGTTGAGACCCTAGTGTAACTCGCAACAGATTGAATTTCATTTTCTAAGGTGGGGACCAGCATAAGGATTTTGTCTTGCAGCAGTATCAGAGACCAATGATAACTGTGGTTTTCTGAGAATATCAAATATGGCTTTAAGGGGTAAGATTTTACCTTATGTTAGCATGTTCTTTTCCAAATGAACAATAGTGATAGTTAATATAATATTGGGGGCGTGTGAATATCCCTAGCCTAGCCTTCCCTCCTTTAATTTTTTGTTTGTTTGTTTGTTTTGCTTCTGGCCAACTTTCTGAACAGACTCAAATAACTGTGTCTAGTCACAATTTAAATTTCACTTAATGCCCTTCCCAAATCTCAAGTCTATGGTACTGTGGCAAAACTAAGGATAGATAATGTGTATTTGCTCAACACACATCAGAAAAAACGTTGCTCTCCACCAAAGCTCTGTGTAGGGAATTCTTTCTCCTTTGACCATGTTCAAAATGCGTAACGTCAGCTGCCCTGGAATCCTGAAATAACCAGGACAAACTAGGCATTTTAATTGAGTTCTAATGTTCTTCTCTGTTGTCCTATGATGGTTGTTTCAGAAAAGAAATGTTAATAATGAGAGCTTAGCCTTTATTACTAAGCCATCTTCAAATGGAAAACTAAAAAAATATGTTGTGCTGAACACAATGCTATTCAATGTCCCCTGCATTTGGATATATTTTCTACCTTTAGAATGGAATAGCTATATTTTATTCCTTATCTAAAATATTTGATAGCTTCATTTCCCTAAACACCCTTGTCTCACAGCTGCATTTTTCAAATTGTTATTCTCCAGAGGTGTTGAGACAAGGCTATTTCTGGTCAGTTCCTAATGCAACGTATCTAGAGAGCATCAGCTTGGAGATGGGTGCCATGAAGCAACATATCAAGGATTAAAATAATTTATTGTGTCTCTCCTTGCGCCAAAACAGATTTTGTGGAAGATTATCATACGTGCTGTCCTTCTTTATTTCACCTAGAGGGCCTGTTTTAGAAATAAACTAGCTGATAACCTGGCATTGCCTGGGTATTTATGTATCCCAATTCTGTATTAGGCAGGAAAAGGAATTAATTATATCTATATAATTGAACCGCGAGGTGCCTTTCTTTCTTCTCACTTTGCCCTCTTTTTAACATCACACCCAACTTTCCGTAAGTGAAGGCAAGAGACTCAGTCACCCTCCAATGAAAGAAGGCCTCCAGGTTTATGTGTCTTCCGCCACTACCATTGGCTTCCACACTGCATGATCTGACCCAGGCAATCAAGCCACACTCCATGACCCGCTGCAGCCAATCACCAAGGCTACCTCTGTGTTCCACCGAGCTCCCCTTGACGCACCTCGATGAGTGCAAGCTCAGACACACACATACACACACACCTAGAGGTGTCTTACCCCCACAGTATTTGTTTCCAGAAAGTAAAAAATCTGTGTACCACATTTGGTTGAAACTGGTTGAGGCATTCTAGAGTTATGCTGGAACATGTACACATACATCCACTTTATAGATATAGATATAAGCAGTCCTCACTTAAAAACCGGTTATTTAGCAACCATTTGAAATTACGATGGATTCCCCAAAGCTACTTACAACCGACATCTGAAGTTACGATGTCTGCATCCTGCTGTCACATGATCACATTTTAGCTGTTTGGCAACTGTCTCACATTTTCAGATGTTTACAATATCTTTCAGGCATATGACAACAATTTTCTGTGATTTGCTGGTTCCTGGTATTTACTTTGTGTTTCCGACAAAAACAGTCATTGGGGAGAATGGGTTTGCTTAATGACCACCACATTTACTTAACCACTGTCATGAAACAGATTATAAAATCAGTGAAGTCACATGGTGACCCACTTAACTTATAACCATAATTCTGAGGTCCATTATGATCACAAGTTGAGGACTTTTTGTATATACGAGTTATTTTTAGAAAGCAAACAGAGAGGTAGTCTGATGTAGTAGTTAAGACACCAGGCTAAATTTCAGGAGGCAGTGAGTTCTAGGTCTGCCTTAGATACAAAGCCAAGTTGGTGAACCTGGGCCAGTTGCACACTCTCAGCCCTAGGAAGAAGACAGTAACAAACTTCACTCACTTCTAAAATCTTGCTAAGAAAACTGCAGAAGTTAGGCTGGTCTGTCACCACAAGGTTTATGTGTCAAAGACACACAAAAAGTAAAAAAATTATAAAGTGAGTACATCTCAAGGAGTATACCAGAAAATTATGCATATAATATATGCGGGTATATGTATAATTTTGTATTTATTTATTTAATTTATGTAGTGTATATTGGAGTTGGTGATCCTTTGAGAGCTGTATGCAGCAAAATTTCATTTTAAAGTACGCGGATTAGTGTGCATTCAAAGTGACAAAATTATTCTAAATCTAGGTCACCTGTCTTTAAAATATTATCTTTATACAAAATTAGAAGCTTTTAATGCTCCCTAAATATTCTGGAGTCTTTTAGTCCAGATTTTTGGCCATTAGCCAAGGTCTGATGAAAACTAACCCAAATCGCTTGGACAGAACCTGTTTGTATATACTTGTCCTATATATTATTGAGCAAGCAATTCAATGTCCTGTTCATTCAGAGATTTGTCATACAAAATAGGAATGGATCATGTGAAAAGCTGCATGAAGAAAAACTCATAAAAGGGCTGTACATAAATGGGCTAAACAAGGAAAAGTGCAAATAGACTTTAAACATGTATCCTAATTTACCCTAACCCCAGTTAGGTTTTCAACATATTTGTTTAGTGTATAGAGTATAACTGATAATATATAAGGACACAGATAACTGATTGATGTATAAATGAGGAGAGCAACATTTTGCAGATTATCCTACACTGGATTATTTTTAAACAAGACTTTACTTATGTAACGTATATTGTACACGCTCAGAGAGCAGACACGGAGAAGAAACAGTATATGTGAAAGAACACTACTGACAGAGCAGGCTGTACATTGACAACCCGATGGCTACAAAAATAATGTAGCTTTAAATCAAAAGTATAAACCATACATTTCTAGGTAAAACAAGGGGCTAGCTTTTCTGAATATGGAAGACTTAAGTAAATTGTAAAATTTACCTTTTCTTAGCATATAGAAGAATCACAGTCTGAATTGATTCTCACCCCAAGAAACTCTGATCTTGTATTTTTCCAGCCTTTTCTAACCAGATTCCTTCTGTAAGTAATGGATGAAAACTAATTCTCAGCCCTCCCCCTCCCCCCCCCATGATAATTGTATGGAAATTATGTCAGGTTTAGTTCATCACTAGGGGAGCCTTAAACATAGGATACCCTGGAGGCTGTATGTCTTTGCTGGCTGATGGGAATCATCCTTATCCCCCTTTCAGGTGACTCATCGGGCTAGCCGTTCAAGTCACCAGAGAGTGCCGAACGGTGCTTTCTTGTAGCATGAAACAAATGGTGGCAGTCCTTCGACTCCTTTGCTTCTTGCAATGTATTTGTAGACCTTGAATTCTTAAAGCAAGAACAATGTTACAGTAAAAGAATATCGCAGAAAACCTTGCAATATTTTTGTTGTTAAAACACAAGCTGCTTAATAAAACTAAGTCACAATCAGTGCTGTCCTCCAACTTGCAAAACTGAGAGGAAGGTTGAGGTCTGATTGTCTGCCACTAATGAAATCACACAATTAGAAGACTGATGAAACTATTGGAGGCCATACTTTTTGATAATTGGAATAGCTTATTCCAGCCTTCACAAGTGCCTGCAAGAGTGTTCATCATCAACTCATGCTCTTCAATCAGCAGGTTGAAGATTGTGGACGATAAAGTGTCATCTGTCTACAAGTCATTAAATTGAGAAAGCCGGTTTCTCTATTTTTTACACAATCCTCATAAGTTTTTTTTTTAACCTGTACATGCTTTACTTTATAAAATGGCTATATCTACAATAAAATCCAAAAACCTGGTTCCCAAAGCAGTTGCATTGTTAATTATTTTAAAATTTAGATGTGTAACTTTAGATATACAGATGTTTAAGTAACTAAGCAACAAGTAATTGAAGTACAGTTTTCTCCTGCCTAGTGTCTAGTGTTGCAAGGTAATTTTAATAATTTTGACTGGAACGAGATGGCTTGTTGACTTCATTTTAAAAAGTAGGAATTTAAGAAAAGTTCTTTTTATTTCATGAGAACATAAGTGGAATGTGTGTATATTATAAACCAGTATACATTTTTAACTAGAATAAGAGCAATGACATAACCAATTTTTCAGTATTTCTTTATATAAAATGATGAGTGGAATAATACATTTGGTGAAGCCTACTTTGACATTTTCCCTGAGAATCTGATTTTACTTCTTGTTATGCCATTGAGCTAAGGTGGTATATTGAATTAAAAATTTCAACGTATCTGTTTAAAAAGGTTCTTAAACCATTCTTGTACCATATACCCATTTACTGGCCATTGACATACGCTGTTTTGTTTTTCTTTTACAGTTTAAAAGAATGCTCAATCGAGAGCTAACCCACTTATCTGAAATGAGCCGATCAGGCAATCAAGTCTCTGAATATATATCCAACACATTTTTAGGTAAGCATGATTATAAAAACTGGTATACCTTGTTTTTTTTCTTTTGTTTTCACTACATACTACAGAATATCATTATATATACATATATACAGAGAGATATATATACATATATGCAGACATATTTATATATATATATAATAAAACAGGCATTAATTAATTAAATACAATGTTTGCTTTTATTTTACAATACAGGTTGGTAAGAGTTGTGGCAAAGAGGTTACCAGATGGTCTTTTGCTAACTGATTTATGGTACATTATCCATAGTCCTTTGTCAAACCTTCCAAGCTATTCCCAAAGGACTATAAGTAAAAGTCAACACATTTAAAATATTTCAGACTCATTAGAGGATAATACTTTAATTAAATCCAATTGAAACCTACATCATTTGACAACTACAAATACATAGTGCCTCTTGCAGGTCCATACATCTTCCAGTTTTTCCAAGGACTTTCCCATAGCTGCTACTGATCAACCTACTCATTCCTCTGATTATCCCAGGGTCTTCTTGAATGTGATGTGGATTGTTGTGTCAGCCTACCTGTCTTGCTAGTTATCCCAGAACTTTCCTGCCTCAGCACTATCATTCCATCAGTCCACCCATTCCCCTAATTGTCCATGGATATTCCTGAGATGTCAGTCTTTACAGAACCTTCTCCCCTGATTGCCCTCCCATTTATTTAACACAACTCCTGCAGTTGTGTCTTACACTGCATAGACTTCTTACTTGATGAGGTTTGGTCAAAAGTATTTTGCCCTGCCAAGCAGCTCTATAGATTGGAGCTCTCAACTTTCATAGAATATCATGAGCATACTTGGGGTAAAATCTGGACTTTAATTTTGCCTTGTGGAAGACTAACCAGAATATGCCCATATTGACCAATACTGACCATTATCAGAGGATATTGGTGATGGTACAGGATACTGGTAATTTAACTCCATCTATACCTTTCTTCCTTAAAAAAAGACATATGGCAATGTGGGCCCATCTAATGATGTTTAATGGCATATGAAAAATTATGGTAGAAGTGAATAGCAAACAGAATGAATTAAGAAACACAATTAATGAAATGATCTATATGAATAGTAATATTCAGTAATAATAGAATGGAATAGAATGGAATGAATGAATACATTCAGGGAAGTGAAGGTATACAGTAGGTTTGATTATGTATTAATTGGTGTCATTTACATTATGGAGTGTCATTGTACCACTATATGCCACTATAGTGATATATTATGCCACAGTGACTGATGATAATGGAAGAATTAGGTATGATTTTGGAGAAATTAAGCAGCACTCTGAATGAATGCAATCCAGCAAGGAAATTATTCTATTACATGACATGGATGGATAGGAGAATGAGAGAGTGTAGAAAAAGTGATTAGTTCATTGGAAGACCATAGATAAACAGGAATAGTGATGATTTGATGAGTATCTGAATTGAAAGTTTTTCATTTCAAATATGTGGTTTAAACATAAGACTATTCATGCAAACACATAGCAGGGAATATGAATAAAAATCATGATTGATTTAATTATGATTTTTTTAAAAAAATAGGAAAGGATAGAATGGTGCTCAAAAATTCTGAAGGCTAGGTCATTATTTGGTAGTCTCAAAAATAGATCTTGAATAGTTGGAGACTAAGTATAGAAGAAAAGGACAGAAGTAGCAAAAACAACATAGCAGGAAGAAAATATGCATGTCCAGTATGAAAAGTTAATCTCTAAGTTAATTCCACAATGAGTGGAAAAGGAAAGAGGATATGTAATTTTCTTAGAAAAGAGTGAAAAAAATTATACTCCAGAGCACTGAAAAAGCATATGGAATTACATTTAATTCAAAATGTGAAAAAGGACACTTGTGAAATGAATCTGTGAATGGGGAAAATGGATATTCAGTCGTTTCAGCCATTTTATTTCAATCATTAACTAGCAAACAGTACAAGACTCACGATTGATTAGACTGAAAGAAGCTTTAACAACATAAATAGAATTGTAAGTTAAATTTAAATATTTGGAACGTAAAAATTAATATAATTTTATATAAAATATTATATAATGTATATAAGACAACTAAATGATTTTGTAGGGTGTCAAATAAAATATAAAAATATTCAGTCTGAAATATATATAACCAGTATGGCACTAAAAGCTATGGAAAAGTTGTAATTAATATTATTGCTATAGAGAGAGGTAATGTATAAGAAAGAACAGTATATAAGGAATAATTATAGTTTCAAAACTGAAAAAATGAAGACTGAAAAAGCCATGGTTGAAGGAGTTGGAAAGACCCCTAGAAAGAGAGAAGTGAAATGTTTTTTGTTTTTTTTAAAAGAGACAACTTAGGAAATGATATATAGATATGCTGTGGTAGAAAGATTTGAAGTGATTATATGAATGGTATAAATATTCTAAATGCCTGTCTAAATATTCTAATTGGATCCAATCAGCAAAGACATCTGCCCATCAAGAATATACTTATGATATAGATTTGTCCTGTTTGGTCAAATAACATTTTTCATATTGTTTATCAGAGTTTACTAGCTGATGGCTCATTTTAAGATGGAGGGATTTTGTGTTTAACATAACCTTAGCAGCATAGACATAAAACCATCAACCCAATTTTGATAACAAGCAGCAACTATAATCCACTAATTCCCTGTGTGCTCATGAGCCATCTGGGTATGATTCCGAACATGTGTTGGCTCAGAATGTTCTTGGCAGAAATAAGACAAAATGAGGCTCACCTAACTTCTTTAGCAAAGTATACAGCCAGGGCATTTATTAAATTTGACTTCTGTTTGTGCAGCATCAACAGCAAGCAAAACTGGCTGCATGCAAGGATCTGCCTCATACCAATATATTGCTTCTTTGATTTGCAGTCTAAATATTCTAATTTAACTGCTGTGCTGACTTAAAGATGAATAACAAAGCAGAGTCCTTATTCAAATTTCTTGCTATTTGAAATATACAATTAGCTAAGGAAAAATTGAAGTGGAATTTTGAAAATAGAGGAATAATCTAAAGTTTTGTTTGTATGCATTTTTATTGCCTAGTATGATTTCTTTTTTAAAAAGAAATGTGCAGTTGAACAGACTCAGCTGACAATTAACCACCTGCACCCCATTCCCCCCCCCTTCTCCCATCATCAACTGGGAGTGTTGGATGTGAGAAGGAGGGGAAGACAAGTGTTGGAAGTGAGAAGGAGGGGAAGACAAGATGACTGCCTGGGAGAAATAGAATGCAGAAACTAAAAAAGATAATTTGCATGTCTCACTTCTCTCTGCCATATTCTGTATGATAATTTCTGAAAAATCCCCCAACTGTCAGTAAGTGGCTGGGAAATTTACTAAATAATAGCTAAGTAAATTGGTGAAAATTGTTTTCTGTACTTTGCTTTTCATCAGTAAATGAAAGTAGGGTTGCTTTTCATTAGTAAAAATTATTGGAAACAATTAATTATTGAGCATAATTAATATTTGTAGATGAAGAAGTATCCAGGATCTTATTGCAGACTAGGATTCTTCACACAATGAAATGGTGATAGCCTCCATCAAAAGTATATAATACAACATCCATGACATTATTGGGTTATGCAAAGGAATATAAGAACAATAGTCAGTTCTAGGGCCTGAGCATTGGCACAAGAAGTTTATTGTGCACAATTGCCAATGTTGCTACTTCTCATTTCAGTCTCAATATTTCCAGGCAATAATTTGTTGCCAAGAGATGTGGGCCAACCAAAATGATGGAGAATAATGCATGATGGAGGTGACAGAATTGACTAGAACTTGTTCTATTGATGCTGTAAATTCCTCTTTCTTGTGAGTCATATCCAAAATAAAATACAAGTTTTGAAGAGTCACCCCTTTCGTTATCCAGAAGATTAGATAGAAAACTGGATTTTATAACCCTTGGCAAGAAAAATTACTAGACAATTTCCAGAAAGCTTGAAAAAAATGGAAATTGACTTACAAATAGAAATGAATACATAGAATTTCCTCTTTAAGATATTTTTTTTAGTGGGATTTTTTAATGATAAAAAATATCTGCATGTGGGATGGTAGAAATAAAGTAATCCTTCATATACAGTACTGAAGAAATGTGAAGAACAATACCACAACCCACCTATTTTCTTGATAAAGTTTTATAAAAGACTTATAAAAGTTTTTAAAAAGACTTTATAAAAGACTTTCCCTTCCCTTATTAATACAGAAAGCCTTAAAACCTTGCACAATGGTACCATTAAGGCTGCTGAATCTGAACAATTCTGGATCATGTTTTATTGGTAGAGATAGGTTACTTTCTTTTGAATAGAGCACAATAGGACCCACTAAATAATTGCATAATTATATCTCTGGGAAGGATATTGTTTGAGATAAGGAGAAATAACATTTGCTCAGCGGTCAGACGAGGAACCCCAAATTCATTGATAGTCTCACTGCAATGAACAAGGTCATTCAATTTTGCAGCTACTAAAATTGTTGGATGAGCAGGCACAAAAACAGCCAGAGAGAAGTGATAAAAGCCTGGAAACAGGCCCCTCCCCTCGCCAGCCAAAATGAGTGCTGATTTACCTCCATCCTATCAAGAACTTAGAAGGTGAAGACTGGGCAGCACAAGCAAACGTCAGCTAGTAACTTAAAAGCCAGGCATCAACACACCCCAACCAACGTCTGATAAGCCACTTACAATAGGCACTATAAATATGACGCACATAACAGCACACACACTGCTAGAGAGAAGTTCCCTGAAGATGGGCTCCAACTTCAGAAAACTTCAGAAAACAAAACCTCTGGTCCTGGTGACCGACCCAGATTGGATCCTGCGACACTATTCTGGGATGCGTATATTCGCCTTCATTCGTAAGATTTGCTCATTTTGAATGAAACCTTAGGAAATCCCTTGGAATTCCATGACCCTTCTAATATTTCCTTTCACTTGAATGCATCTGACATCTTGCTTTAGAGCCCTTTCTTTTGATGGTTCTAAACTTTGTTCATATGACCAAAGTTATAAACATCAAAGCATACATATGAGTCATTATTTTTCAGCTGCTGTTGATTTGTGCCTGTTCAAATCCTTTTTTCCCTCCAAGGTTTTGTTTAATTGGTGATCAGTAAAGGAATAGGAGAGGACTGATGGCCTCTGGCTGAAAATTGGTGACATATTCATTTGTCTGTAGCAATTGGATCAGAATTCTCTGCTTTTTCCAGTAAATGCTAGCCTAATCTAAAAGATTAAAGAAAAGATCTGTGCCAACACATACATGTGGCAATATATTTCCCCCCATGTCTAAACTGAAATTTGCATGAAATTCTTAAACATTTTATACATGCATCATGGTTTTTTCCTTGTTAGCATTAATCTAAAGGAAAGGGAGGAAAAAAGAGAGTCTCCAAATAGAAAATAATATTTCATCGCATGGTTTTACAGATTTGACAACATTGAGAAGAGAAGTGAAATTCAGCAGATTCTAGCAGGTTCGCTAGAACCAGTAGCAAATTTTCCTAAGCAGTTCGGAGAACCAGTTGTTAGGAGAAATCTTCTTTTGTTTTTTTCCACTTTACGGGGTTAATCCTGTAAGGAAGGCAGGAAAGAAAAGAAACATTCTGGTGTTGTTTCTAACCTAATCTGTATTGCCCTGCTTACAGAAACTGCCCACAGTCACATGACCCCCCCCAGCCATGCCCACCAAGCCACACCCACAGAACTGGTAGTAAAAAAAATTGAATTTCACCACTGATTGAGAATATGATACAGTATCATTGAGAAAAAAAATAAGAATTTGAGAAAGAACTGAATGGAATTCTTTTTTCTGCATTTAGTAATGAACCTTTTATGCGAGGGAAACTTAACATAGATTCCTTATATAACATAAGCTATTTTAGTTCCATGTTGATAATCTTACAAAACCACCATTGATTTGAGTTGAAAGTCTTAAATAGATTTCAGACTCCTGGACAGATTTAATTTCTCTGCCTAATTTACATAAGAGGAACTTTGAGAGGGAACCTGAATTACCTCCCATATATAGAAAGTATATATATATATATAATGGTGCTGACTGTCAGGAATGTATAGGAGTAATAGCACATATGAGACCATTAGTTCAATTTACTTTATTGTCATTGTATCTCGTACAACGAAATTAAATGCCATCTTCACCGTTAGATTGGTGGAGAACAATCTAGTATCCGGGATAGCACAATTATGTTTGTTGCTATCAGTTGTGGCAGTGGGGAAGTTTTTATTATTACCTGTACTGTGGAGATTAAGATTTAGAATAGTGAGCCTGAGCCTGATTTTCTGTTCAGTTTGCGTATGCAAAAAATCTTATGTCACAGGATCAGAGAATGACTTTGTTCACCTGGAATCAACCTAGTATGAGCTCATTAACTCACAGGGAGTTAATAAGCATTAGTCACTTTGCCTTGTTTGAAGGTAATGCTTGAATTGTGTGCATTATATCTGCTCAAAAGAAGGCTATCAAAAACATTATCTACTCTTTACAGCTATTAATTATTTGAACTGAAGTTACAATATATTTAAACATTTGGGGAGGAGAGAATAAATCAACTTCAGGAACAAGTTTGAATTTGGCTTGCTTAAACACAATAATTGAAACCAGGTTTCAGTGAAACAAATTAAAGTTAGTTGAAAACAAGACAATTATTGTGATCTTTCTTGCAGCATGTTCATAGCAATAATTAGAATTATTCCAGCTAGACACAGTTTTTGAGGCAATTATCTATAGTACTGTAGAACTTTGCTTTTTAAATACATATGATACTGTAGCACCTTTATTACTTATTTTCATTTGTTAATTCATAAAACATATGCCAACTTTTTATGCTCAACCCCCTATTATTTTCTATTTTGGTCAGTGTAATTGAAGTAAATCTTGTCCTAGTTATGCTCAAAGCAGTAGCACAAAATTGGTTTACTTTGCCTCATTTACATCAATATTATCAATATTCCCAAATTAGCAGCAAAAAGACAGGCATCTGTTGACAGATACTGAAAATATGTGATTTGCAAGATAAATTGAACTGTAAACCAAATATGTTTGAAGTAATGTTTGTAAAAATAGCTACCTTATTCATCAACTTATAATTAGCACTGCACTTCAGACACAATCTTCTGATAGGTTAGATTTGAGAGATGGGAAATACTGAATTCAGAGCTCTACTCAAACTACAATAATGGGGGTAACCTCACTCAAGATTTAGGAGAGCATAAAACAATATAAACAAATTCCTATGAATCAGAACTGAAAAGAAATTATTTGGACCTAAGATCCTAATGGCTCCTTGTTTCACTTTTTAATTTATAATATTCAAGCTGTTTCATATCAACATCATTAGATTTTGTAACTGTATGTAAAGTCAGTGTTGCTGCACTACTGAGAGAGTAAATAACCAGTGTAAGATTGCTTAAATCTATAACTAAAATGGTCTTGAACATAGTTTTTCATGCAGTTATTTATTTTCATTTTATTTTGTTGTATCCTGCCTTTGTTATTTTTTGCAAATAACTCATGATGGGAAACATGTCCAATATGCCTTCCTCCTCCTATTCTTCCCACAAAATAACAACCTTGTGAGGTGAGTTGGGCTTAAAGAGAGTGCGACTGGCCCAAAATTACCACCTACTGTAGCTGCTAAGATGAAGCTTGAAAAAGAACAAGTAATAGGTCTGATCATGATTTGCTGTGTTCGCTTGCATCTTTCTTATTTCAAAATGATTTTGAAGCACATTTTTATGAAAAGCTATGCTACGCTTAATGTTACTTCTTACAAGGTAGCTGTAATTTACAAATAGATTATAGATTTTCTTTCTCTTTTTTAAAAGACAAACAGCATGAAGTGGAAATCCCATCTCCAACACAGAAAGAAAAAGAGAAAAAGAAAAGGCCTATGTCTCAAATCAGTGGAGTAAAAAAGTTGATGCACAGCTCCAGCTTAACAAATTCTAGCATCCCCAAATTTGGAGTCAAAACAGATCAAGAAGATAATCTAGCCAAGGTAAGAGCAATGCTGATTTCCAGCTGATTCGGTATCTGTAACTCAGATCCAAATATAGTTACAACACTACATTCACAAATATTTACATACATTCATATGTCTATATGAATTTGTATGTCATTTGTACAAAATCTCACACACTGATTTTGTACAGCTAAATAAAGATTCTGATTCAATTTTTCACTGTACATTGTGCATCAGAAATGTGTAACTGCAAAAGTTAAATGGATGTTTTTAAAAATGAAACCACCTATGGAATTAAACAAAAATTCAGAAGCCACGTTTGCACCAAAAGAAAGTAACACACACCACCACCCCAAAAACAAAAACCTCTCTTCAGGAAAAATAATTTATTTTGTTTACTTTGAAACTTAAAAGAGAATTCCCAAAACTTAAGATAGAGTAAGGTGGTGTCATTCTTTTTGCTATATCAAAGCATCAGGGTAATACTGAAGCATTTTCAGCGCATGCAATTTGGAGTAACATTTCTGCTTCTTATTTAAAATCTAAAAAAATTAGATTGCTAAAATCTAAACTACAAAGAAAGTCAAGAGCAGATGTTTTATGCAAACACTATTGCAAAGCCAGGGTAACAATGTTTATTTTTTGTTTGGTTTTATATCAGGAGCTAGAAGATGTAAATAAATGGGGCCTCCAAGTGTTTAAAATAGCCGAATTATCTGGGAACCGACCTTTGACAGTCATCATGTATACAATCTTCCAGGTATGTTTGAGGGGAAACAATTTTTTCCCTTTTCTTTTCCAGAGACCTTTACCTATACTGAATAAATAATTACTTTTCTCTCTGTGACTGCAGGAACGGGATTTGCTAAAAACGTTTAAAATTCAACCAGACATGTTAATAACCTACTTGATGACACTGGAGGACCATTATCATGCAGATGTGGCATATCACAACAATATACATGCTGCTGATGTTGTACAATCAACACATGTGCTTTTGTCAACTCCAGCTTTGGAAGTAAGTCGCCAACATGTGGGTGAAATTAAAAAGCATAGTTGTGAAACATACTTTCATGTCCCGCAATACACCAAGGTGACTTGCCATATGATTAGTTACTGGGAAAATAACTTTTATTTGAAGATATCTACACTTGATACTTTTATTATTAAAAAAATGTAAATTGACTTTAATTTTATTGTCAGAAAAAATAAATCCAAATTTAAGGCAAGAGGACCAATGCAATTCTCTTTCACTTAAAACATTTTGCCATTAGTCATTCTTCTCTGTTCCACTATCATATTCCTAAACATTTCCTCTTTCTTTTAGGCCGTTTTCACTGACTTGGAGATTCTAGCTGCTATTTTTGCCAGTGCAATACATGATGTTGACCATCCTGGGGTTTCAAACCAATTTCTTATCAACACAAGTAAGTTAGCTTATTTCTGGCTCCACTGATTGTCTATATCCTTGAGAGTCCTTGAACAAGCAACAAAGGATTTTTTTTAAAGGTGGTTTTAAATATGTAGAGTTTCTGCATACATCATATGGTCAATCATCAAAAGCAAATTTCTAGTCCAGTGTCCTTGTGTCACAATGAGAAATTGAGGAATGGGTTTTCCTGTACATTCCGTCAGTTGGATATTCCATTGTTACTTGTCTATGGGTTTCACATAACAGGGAAATCTAAGGCAGCTTTCTTCTAGTAGATTGTTGGAGGTCCCTCAATGCTACTTATTCCTCTATATGTTTCTCAACCTTGGCAATGCTAAGATATGTATGGTGACTGTGGAATTCCGGGAATTGAAGCCCACAAATCTTGCTGAGCTTGAAAATCACTGTTCTATATTTTTTCTTGGGTTTTCTGGCCCATTTGGAATGTCTATACTATTAAAACTCTTGTTGTCATGACCTTTACCTGGGTAAAGTAGTGGATCATAGAGAACAATTTTTGAACAAAGGTACCTCAAATGGGCTAACTTACATAATGCATCCAAAATCAGGATCAGTATTTCCGAAGAGAATGAAATTAAGGGAAGTTGTGGCTGCTTCACTACGCTGTTGGACTGCTACTGCAGTCATATGATGTTCTTGTTCAAATTCTGCTGCAGTTTCCCAGCCAGTCTTGCAATCCATCATTCCCTCCCCCACCTACTAGCAAGAACTTGATTCATCATGTGACTCATAAGGAAATAAGTGCCTGAAGAAAGACATGGATATTTTTATAGCTTTATGTGTCCCCTGCACACAACATGCACATGCATCTATATTCCATTCAGGAAAATGCATCACTATGTACGTATATCCATAGTGGTCCATTCTTCTATATTTCTTCACAAGCTTGTGAAGTAGGTGGGAAAGTCACCAAGTGAGCTGCTGTGCCTTCAGGTGGAGTAGAAACTGGCTCTCTCTGGTTTCAGACAAATACATTAGCTACTATGTACCTCAGTCCTTGCCCATCCTATTTTCAACTGCTTCTTACTATGAAAATGAATGTAGCCTGGTCCCTCCTTTGGCCACTTGATGTCATGTAGATTAGTCCTGCCCTAACCTTCAGGAGGATCATATGATCCTATTTTTAAACTGTTCTGAGGTAAGAATGGCAATAGGCAATATTGTAAAATAAATGAAACTCATCAACATAATTGTGCAAGTTAGAAATAGAGGGGGAATATCATGATGAAGAGATGACACCCAACATCACTGTGACGTGGCAAGGAGTGTGAGAGATAAAGAAACAGAGAATGAAAGGGTTGTATTTCTGCAGAGCCACAAGGAAAACTACAGGAGACAAGAAAGAGGAGAAAAACAAAGATCAACTTTGAAATATGTGGCAGACACTAATTACTGCAAGAGTTCCTCAATTTGACTATATCTGCCTTCAAAATCAACGTTTCAGCAGAGAAAAGAGCAAGGCAAAATGCACAACATGCACAATGTAACATTTCTACTGAAGTTGGTTGCCAAAGTCTGCCCTCACTATCATAAATTCTGGAAAAACCACCAGTGTTTGCAATATGAAGAGAAAACATCAGATAATACAACTACCTCTTTAAATGACACCCTTTGGTGCCAAAAAAGTCATTTGAATGAGGAATAGATAGAATCCTGTGATTACTCAAGGGAAAATCCACCATTATATCATTACTGAATGGAGGGAAGAATACATTCTCCCCTGGACTTCTTTTCCCCTCCCCCATCCAGCTCAGGACCGCACAGTCTCTTCCTCTGGGCCTCTTTCTGGAAAATCTGTGTCACCAGAATTCTTCCAAAACTGTTTCTTCATATGCACATTTTATCACAGAGCTAATGCTGCTCAGTTTCCCACAGAACTTCTTGTTTCAAGGGAACTCTCTGAATTGCTATCACAAAAACTGGAACTGAAGATCTGCCATCATTTTAATGAGGAACTTGGATCTTCTAAAGCTTTGCAAACAGAACGCATACGATGATGGAAGGACTCCACAGGAATCTAACTGTAGCAAATACAAACTTTGGTACATTCAGAAGTGACACTGCCACGATTCCAAGAATTACAGTCAATTTATCAGAAGATGAAGTTGTCCCTCTTCAGCGTATACAGTTCCCATTGCAGTCATGCTTTCTTCTCACTATATATAAAGCAGAAGGACAAACCATGGAGAATGTGCTGATTAATCTAGAGAAACCAGTATTCCAACATGGTCAGCTGTATGTCACTTTGAGCCAAGGAAAAAGAAACATAAACCAGTATTCTTAAAGAATGGCAGATCAGTCACAAATATTGTTATCTGAAACAGGGGTCCCCAACCTGTGGGCCATGACCCACTACCGGGCCACAGCCTATTTGCAAAATGCAAATGCAAATGACCAGTTGTCTGCAAGGAATATAAATCCTTCCATTCTCCACCATCCAGTCAGAGGTGAAGAAGCTTCTTGGATGAGAAGCAAAATGCCTTCAAAGAAACCCAGAAAGTCCAGTTGCCTCTTGAAGGAGCACCTTTGGGGCAACCATGACCCATATGATTGAGACTCTCCATAGACATGTTAGCAGAATGTTAATATTCAGCTACATTCAAGTTAACAAACTACAGACATGTGATTCAGAAATCGTACCATGCAGAGAAAAGGATGAAGGAGATCTCTGTTCCATTTGTCATTGATAGGCATGCCTCCAAGTCTTTGGGAAAATTCCATTATTTGATTACAAAATTATTGAGCATTTGTGCTATAGAAGGGAAGTTTTTGCTGAAACATTTATTCATGATGAGCCCGAATTTGCTCTTATTTTGTTGCCCTTGTAATTTTCAAATGATTTCTAAAAACTGAGCAAAGAATTGGAATTGGAGGGAAAGTCTGTTGTCAGATTTGATTTGCAATTAGCCGTAGTGGTGGGTTTTTTTTTTCTAATGTAGTTGGATGCCATAATAATGTTAAGACCCAAAAATATAACATCTATAACAAACAAACAAAAATGCAAATTGTATTAATAGTGCCGTCTTTGGACTTTCTTGCAGACTCTGAACTTGCCTTGATGTATAATGATTCATCAGTCTTGGAAAACCATCATCTAGCTGTTGGCTTCAAATTACTGCAGGAAGAGAATTGTGACATTTTCCAGAACTTGACAAAAAAGCAGAAACAATCATTGAGGAAGATGGTCATTGACATTGTGAGTTGTTCTTTCTTTCTTTCTTTCATTCATTTTTTAATGTATTCGGTTTTTAAAGACCCATTTCATGATAAATTGAATTTATTTTCATTTTTCTGCTCTTCTTATAGCAAAATGATATACCGGATATATTTTTTTTGTGGCGGAGGGGGGGGTGGGAAATAGTTTGAAATAGGTCTTATATCTGATTTGTCTTATATCTGTTTTGTCTTATATTTGTCTTATATCTGTTTTGTTTCCAAAAGATCTATCTATTGATTAGGATATTTTCACTGACTGTCTCTTTAATTTCCTTACCAAGCTGTAATAGCTTTTAAAACACAAGCAATTATTGTGACCTTTACTTTTTGTTTCTTCTTCAAGGTGCTTGCCACAGACATGTCTAAGCATATGAATCTATTGGCCGATTTGAAAACAATGGTTGAAACCAAGAAAGTGACTAGCTCTGGAGTTCTACTTCTTGATAACTATTCAGATAGGATTCAGGTAAGATACTCTGAATTTTAAATGAATTATCTTCTTTCTCCACCTCATTACATTGGCCTGTGTGTCTTGACTTTTTGGATGACTAGTGTACCTTTTGCCAAAACATTTTCTCAGTTATGGCTGCTTGTAGGGCAATCTACAGTAAAATACAGCAGTATTTCACTTTTCATTGACTCCTCATTTAGTGATGCTAATCTATATTGACTAATCAGTTCGTTCTGCTAACCACATGTTTTCAGCTTGTAGAAATATTGTTACAAATGAAACAGTGCAGACCACCTGCATACCCATACCTATTAGTAGAGGAACAGAAATGTATATTTTTCAGACAGAGCCTACATATAAACTGTCAAGAGATAAGGTGTAATCTATTATATTCCGACAGTATTATGTTGCTCACATGTCAATACTGTCAGTACACTAATGCAGGGGTAAGCAATTATGGCTCCTTCATGACTTGTGGACTTCCAACTCCCAGAATTCCTGAGCTAGCCATGCTGGTTCAGGAATTCTGGGAGTTGAAGTCCATGAGTCATGAAGGAGCCATAATTGCCCATCCCTGCACTAATGGGTATATACACAAATAGCAGAATCCGAAGTTTCAGTCTGTTGCTTTGGTTGGCTGTCCCAACCAAACAAGCTTCTTGGATGAGAAGCGAAACATCTTCCAAGAAAAACCTGAAAGTCCAGTTCAGTTGCCTCTTGAAAAAAGCACCTTTGGGACAACCATGATCTGGATGACTGAAAATCTCCATAGACTGGTTTGCTAGTTGGTTAGTTGGTTTGTTTGATGAACCATTTCTTAACCCACAAAGTTCTACTTAGCCGTGAAGGAATGGAGTGTGCATGAATGTTATCAAAGTTTTAAAATAAATTTCATTCTTAAATCATTTTTAAATTTCAATATGAAGTGATGCCCACCTCTGCAGTTTGGCTTTGAAAGTTTAATTCAAATGCTCATGCAGTCCATAGGCCAGACTAACTCAGACTATTCTGTCAGTGTTTGAAGTTTTTTCCTGCTCTTGAGGGTAGCTAACAGGTTTGATTAATTCCCACATATCTTCATAACTGATTAGTCTTGCACTTACAACATTTTTGGCCTTTTAATATAGGCAAAGCTATAGATGTGAGATAATTGGTAGCTATTAATGTCAGTGTGAAAAACACACAGCATATCTTCCTGTGGTGTTCAGAATAAACCTTGCACTCCATGTATTTTCAAGATTTCTGTTTTCTCACCCACTAAATGTGCAAATGGAAAAAGAGTTGTGTCTCCAATAGAATAACACTGCAAGTTTTCTCAATATGTTTTTTCCTGTTTAATTTAGGTTCTACAAAATATGGTACACTGTGCAGATCTAAGCAATCCAACAAAGCCACTCCAGTTATATCGCCAATGGACAGATAGAATAATGGAAGAGTTCTTTCGTCAGGGAGATCGAGAAAGAGAAAGAGGCATGGAAATAAGTCCCATGTGTGATAAACACAATGCATCTGTAGAAAAATCACAGGTAATCATTTAATTGAAGGATGAGAAATCAGTGTAGATGATTTAGAACAGAGGAGTCAAACTCAAGGCATGGCAGCATGGGAGTGGCCAGTACGTGAGGCATCTGGCCCATGGGCCACAAGTTTGGCAGCCTTGATTTAGAGAATTCTGTAAGCTCTTCAAGGAAATAGGCAATAACTGTTGATTGATGTGAGCCATTCAGCTTAGCTCAGAAAGGAAACTGACTCTTAACGGAAGACAAGAACTATATTATATTGAAAAGGCTATACTAACAGAAACTTAGAAGACTGATTGGTCTTTATCTCCTTTCTCTCTTATATCTCAGTGAATCAGAGAGGCATCTACCCGAGTTTGTTCCCAATGCTATTTTGTTTCCCATGATTTAGGGAATATTTCTTTTCTTGTAATGTGGTTCTTGTTTATTTCCCTCAAGAACATCTTTACACAAATGGTTGATATAATACCGTGTTTCTCCCAAAACACACAGCACCTAGAAAAGAAGCCCTATCACATTTTTCAGTGCATGGGATACAATTAAGCCCCACCTACAAAATTAGCCCTCATTAAGACCCTGCCCATCCAGGGTGCAGGGGGTGGGGTGAGGCACATAGGTTAAAATTAAGCTAGGGTGGGGAAGGGGTGGAGCTGCTCTACTTACCAGGCCTCGCATACCCCGACACCTGCCTCACCTTCTTCTGTGTCTGCTTATTCTGCGGCCACTTGCCGCCACTCACACGCATCACCCCAGCCTTCATTTAGACTTCAGGTGCTTTCTGGAAAGTCTCTCTGGAGCTGATAATAGAGCTCTAGGGCAATGCATGCTGGTGGCTGCAGAAGAAGAAGACACGTGCATCGCCCCTGCCTCTGTTTTGCATTAAGATGTCTTCCAGAAGGCATCTGCAGCTTTGTTATCGGCTGAAGAGGGCTTTGCAGAGGGCATCTACAGGTGAAAAAGAGCTTCAGATTGCTCTGAAGCTCTATTATCAGCTGCAGAGAGACTTTCCATTTTGCCTTCTGGGATGATCCGAGATGGCGAGTTTTTCGACCGCAGTGGCCGCCTTTTTGAGCAGGTACATGATAACCTCCATGAGGAGGAGGGCAAAAGACCTGACCGGGCAGAGAAATGGCGCAGCCTGCTGGAGCGGGACCAGTGCAGGATGGATGGTCAGGGGGCACACTGGGTGCAGCCAGTCTGGTCTCTCCTGGAAGAGCTGTGCTCCTCGCCTTGGGCCATGGTGTGCTGATGGGGGCTTTGGGCCACCCCAGGCCCTCCTCCCCTAGCCAAGAGCAGCCTCCCAGCCGGGGGCAAAAAACACATCCGTTTGAAAAGAAACGAGTGATGCGGCTGCAAAAGAAGTTAGGTGTTTAGCTGTGTTCCCTCCACCCTAGCCCCGGGCCTCCTCCCCCAGCCAAGAGCAGCCTCCAGGCTGGGGCCAAAATCCACATCCAATTCAAAAGAAACTAGTGATATGGCTGCAAAAGAAGTTGGATGTTTAGCTGCACTCCCTCTGCGCATAGATGTTTTGTTACCCTCAGCCGGGAGGCTGTTCTTGGCTGGGAGAGGAGGGGCTGGGGCTGGGGCAGCCTGGAGCTCCTGCCAGCGCACCATGGCCCAATGTGAAGAGTGCGGCTCCTCCAGGAGACCCCAGACAGGCCACGCCCAGCATGCCCACTGTCCACCTGTCCCGTGCAGGCTCTGCTCCAGCAGGCCACACTGATCCTCTGCCCAGCCAGGACTGCTGACCTCCTCTTCACAGAGGTCATTATGCTCCTGCTCAAAAAGGCGACTGCTGCAGTCAAAAAACTCACCGGCTCGGATCATCCCGGAAGGCATCTGAAGGCAAAATGGAAAGTCTCTCTGTGGCTGATAATAGAGTTTCAGGGCGATCCAAAGCTCTGTTATCAGCTGTAGATGCCTTCCTCAAAGCCCTCTTCAGCCAATAACAGAGCTGCAGATGCCTTCTGAAAGGCATCTGAATGCAAAATGGAGGCAGGGGCAATGCGCGCATGTCTTCTTCTGTAGCTGGTTGCCGCCACCCGCATGCATCTTTTTGGCTGCAAAAGAAGCAGCCCCGTGGACAGGCAAGGTGCATGGGGAATCATGACACCCCTAAAATAGAAGCCCTAGCCATTTGTGGGGGGAGGAGGGGGCCAAAAAAAAAAAAGACCTGGGTGTATTTTGGGAGAAACACGGCACTAAAGCCTACAAAATAATGAAAGATTAATTTGAAGTTTTCATTTAAAAAGAAAAATAATATAGAAAAGAACTAAATAGAAAAGATACCTTCTTGTGAAATTAATTTTAATAAATAATGTGATAAACTTAACTCCCTTCCTTTTTTAGTATAACATCTCTCTTTAATTCTGCATTGTAACAGGTGGGTTTTATAGACTACATTGTTCACCCTCTCTGGGAGACCTGGGCAGATCTTGTCCACCCAGATGCCCAAGACATCTTAGATACATTGGAGGACAATCGTGAATGGTACCAGAGCACAATCCCTCAGAGTCCTTCTCCTGCACCGGATGACCAAGAGGAAGGTAGACAAGGACAAACTGAAAAATTTCAGTTTGAACTAACATTGGAAGAAGATGGTGAATCAGACACAGAGAAGGACAGTGGAAGCCAAGTGGAAGAAGATACCAGCTGCAGTGACTCCAAAACTCTTTGCACCCAAGACTCAGAGTCCACAGAAATTCCACTTGATGAGCAAGTGGGAGAAGAGGTGGTAGAGGAGGAAGAGGAAGAAAACCAGTCAGAACCTTGTGTGCTAGAAGAACGGTCTCCTGACACGTAACAGTATGCTAAGTGCATAGCTCTCTATACTCTCTCCTTTTCTGTTTTTAAAAGCTGAAAATGGTTTCCAAAGTGCATATCATATGGCACAACCATGATCATGCCTCACTGTCATCTGCCAGAGTTGTTTGTTGATCAAAAACTTAGTTCGGCACTCAGGATTAGTGTGACCAGAATTGTTCATCTCCATGGCACCAGAGAACGAAGGAAAACATCTGCAAAGAACAGTTGAATTAAGAGTTCAGCTTGGCTGATACGATGAGAGACTGACAGTACTCACAGCTGTTTTTCAAAAGGAGTAAAGGCTGGTCCAAAGTTAATGTGAGTGTGTGTGTGAGATTATATGTGTGTTTTGTATTAGGTTTTAATTTCATGAGGAGGCAATTAATAACATACAATTAATGATTAACACCAGAATCTAAAGAAAGTGACCAGCAAATGAATCAAGTTGTGTAGTGGAAAATAAATGCACTCAAATATCGGGATACAACATGACTCAGTAGGAAGATGAAGCTGTGGAAATCACATACTTTTCTAATTTCAAGTCTTCCTGACACATGACTGAAAAAGGTGTAGCTCAATGGTTGCACTGAAGTCTGCATTTTGTATCATATGTAAAACAGAAATCTTTTTGTAGAGTTTACTTTTATTATTAAATGTTGGGTTATTATATTTAAAAGAATGCAACACCCTCTGAATTTCATCTGCCAGTGGCTTATTCTTCCTCCCTCTTCTCCTATCCCCAAAAAAGAGTAACTTGCAAGTTTTCAGTACATGTATATGCTACACTGGATAAATTGAATTTTATATTTGTTTGCACTTACAGTAGATTTTCATAGCAATTCCTTCAACTGTTATAAAATAGCCTTTTGTTTTATAGACCAATGATACATATATGATGCTCTGTTAATTCTCTCTCACCCATCCACCTACCCAGTCTCTTATCGTAGGAAAACACTTTGTTTTCTGTCTTTTTTTTCTTTGTAAACATCCAAAAGCAGCAATACATTATCTGCTATGAGCTCTTTGGCCTCACAGTCCTGCAGATCCAAAGTTTATGGTTGTGGGTTAATTCCCCTCAACCAAAACAATTATTTTTGAAATCTAGTGGAACACTAGAGTAGCAGTTCCCCAACATTTGGGTTGCAACAATGGAGGGATGGCAGGAATTTGGACCGTTAGGATTCAATCTTCCTATAGTAGATGCATTGGGGTTCAGAAGGTTGAAATGAATGACAAATAACAGTGCACGGAAACTTGAGAATGCTCTAAAACAAAATTATCGGATGCTCATAAGTATGAATAAATTTGGATCTGAGATTTTCAGATCTATGGCCAGTATAAGTGTGACTTTCCTATTATATACAAATGTTTTATTTGCTAACTGAATATTTTCCATGAGACAGTTTTGTTGGAGTGAATAATAGCATTGCAGTAGTCTTTTGCCCCAATGACTTACTAGACCAACAAATAAATACTTTGGTTGGGGGCATGCGGGCAACTGTTCAGGTAAACTGTTTCTAAGGAATTTTTTGTTACGTCAAAAACTTTTTGAGATTGTGTGTGCTATTGTGGGAAGTGCACTACCCTACAAAACTGACAGGTTGTGTGTGGGAGGGGAGGGAAGCATTGCAGAGCAAAGGGTAATAAGATGGCCATCCATTGTAGAATTACATGCCATTATGGCTGTTAATTAAAACAGGATTTGCATATCTAGTTTTAAATTTGGCTGTGGCTGTAGCATACAGCTATAATAATGTGTAGGAAATCTATGCACAGTAGCAGACATTGATGCAGATTGATGTCTGTGAGGATTGAAATGGGCCATCCTCACCTGACCTGTGCTGCCTTTCTCTTGCCAGATTGCATTAGTAGGCACATATTCATGCTGCTTTATCAACATGGTACATTTCCTTGACCACATAGATCCTCTATCTTTGACCTACATTTGCATAAAACAGCTCCTCACCATATGCAAAAGCTTTGCACAGAGTTATTGTAATCCCAGTATTGAAGCAACTTTGTTGGACTGGGTTTGAATCGTGAGTCTATGTTTTGCTGCAATAAAAACGGAAATAGGATTGGATTGGATCGAGCCTAAATTAATAAGGCTTTAGTCTCATTGGAATCAATGGAACTATTCCTTCATTTCTTTAGAATTAAAACTTGTTTTATATATCAAGTTCTTATGGTAAGCACTGACTAATGAGGATTTTTGAAAAAAATGTTTTAATATGTTGACTCTTTCTTAGTTCTTATTGCCTTTTGTTAAAAAAAATACCAGCTAGGGAAATGAATGGAAGAATCTCATCAAATTGCTGTTAGCATAAATTCATGGCCTCTCCTTCACTACTTTGACATTTGTACAGTCCCCAAGAGTGCCTGGAATTTTAATGAAAAAAAAAAGCAATATAAATTCCAAAAATCTAAATGGACATAGAAGGGTATTTTTTCCTGCACTAATAGTTTAATCAATAAAGAGGAGTGCTCTCTGGCTTGAGCCAGCAAGTTCTGAGAAAAAGAACTGTTAAATACATAAATATCTTTGCTTTTTAACAAGACTTCCCAAATATTAATTTCAAGGAGGTTTCATTCATTGCTGGATCTTGTTAGAGGGCACACTGTAAGATTAAACTTTCAAAGAAAATGGAGACTGTATTGTGTATTGTGTAAAAATACACTCATACACATGGACAATCAAATGACAGAAAGCATAATAATTTTTAGAGCCAGGGATTGAATGCACTGTACAATCTTTTCTGTTTTGTTTTATTTTATTTTGCCTGAAATGTGTGATAGCACACACATGGCTGAAAAAAATATTAAAAGGTGACTTTACATGTGCTCTCTGTTTTTGCCACAAGTAAAATGCAACACATTGGTACAGTTTTGAAAAGGAGGGTGGGGGAATGGGGGAAAAGTGAGAGGAATATGAGTTTGCATTTATACTTTAGCTTGCAAGTTACTGTTCTTGCTAATGTTGTGTCTGTTCCTTTTGATTTCTGATTTCATGTCATTGTTTCAAAAAAAAATGTGATCAGATAATATAGGTAGAACAAATCACATTCAAAAGCTTTTTTTTTTAAAAAAACTAGAGAATGAAACGAATTTTACATCATCGTCATTTATTTTACAATGCATTTATTTATTTTTTATTTGTGCCAGGCATATTTTTTTTTTCTCACCAAATGACCTTACTTGTAATAAGTCTTGTTTGTCTCTGTTTACAGCTATGTATTTATTGTAATGTATATAATGTAATGTTAATTGTAAATTATAAGTTCTTATTATAACATCATCCTTGCCGGGATGGTGTTGCTATATTTGGAAACTCTTGGTGAGAGAATTAATATTGTGTATACATACTCCCCTTGTACATTTTTTCCCCTCATGTAATATAACCTATATCACCTTAGAGCTTGTTTATGGAAGAGTTGAGAAAAATGATAAAATACATAGATATATAAATTAAAAGCTGCAAGGTCTTTGGTTCCAGGGCTGTGCCTTAACTTTAAACAAAATTTTCTTCTGTTTTGCTGCATTTGGAAGAAAGGTCGTAGCAAACATGGGCTGGGCGTATCTCTAATATGCTTTTTTTTATAAAGGGACTTCAGTTGTGTCCCATCTAGGAATGTTCTTTTTTCCACTGTCTAGGATCCACTGAAGCTAAGTTTTGGGGGAAAAGAGGTTTTTTTTTTGTTGTTGTTAAAAAGGGGTAAGATGGCAAGAGACTGTGCAACTGAAACTGCCATCTTGACTCTTTTTGAGACACCATGTGGATGCCCCTACCAGCCTCTGACCTCCTTTTGGATAAATGCCTTCTCTCTAATGGAATATACATTCCCCTTCAAAGCATTTCTTGAGGGATTCTTCACCTGTCTTAGAGAAAGTAAAGGAAAAAAATGTTACTTAACAAGAATGAGCACTAATCAATGGCAGCTACTGCTCTCAAGCCCCACCGAAACAAGGCTGTCAAATTCTGTCCGTACCAAGGCAATTCATATAGGCAGATTATGTACCCATTGTCTTTAATACAGTGGCTCTCCAGATTAGACCTGTGTTGATACTGCCCGGTAAAACAGGACCTATTCCCCCCAATAAGGTTTTCAGGCAGCCAAAGCTTGCTTCTGTATGAATGAATGTGCAGAAGAACGTCTGTAGCTTTTCTACATCATTGAAACACTACCGTTTATTTTAGACAAAATCAGCAATGGTCTGAAACATGTCTCGCTGCTGCTGTTGGACATGAAGCTTTTGTAGTTCAGATACCTCATCTCCATTCCACCCGCGCCCAGCCCATGTAGCATGTGATTGCTCGGTGAAAGGAGAGATTCTTTTTCAAGAAAAACAGAGCCGCCTCCTTGACACAAACTGTAGATTTTAGCAGCCCTGGCCCAAAGGAATATGATTGCTTTTGTTTTACACAATATAAAAGGGACACTATTACAACAGAATTCCTGAACAATATTTTCGTTGTTTTCAGTTGGTTTTGTTTCCTTTGGGTATGTCTTAGAGTGACAGAGTATGCGAACATTGCAAATAATTCAATGGTTTCTTAGCCTCTCTTACAGCCTATGGAATAGTACTGTATGTCAGATACCTTCATATGAAATTTTTATATGCAATGGAAATAAAAGCATGGGTTGATTCTGCCTAGGTAATTTCATTTGACTATTTTTTTTTGCAAGTCAATTTATCTTAACACAATTATTGTCCCATAAATGAAAAGGTTGGTCTAAAAAAAACAAACTGAAAAGAAGAATGGGAGTTGGATGATGCTATGGTTGGATGTACAAACAATTGTGGAGGGAACTCATTTTAAAAGGGAACTCAAGTAAAAGGAGTTAAATCCAACCTCCTCTTACTAAGTGAAAGAAAACTGCTACAGAGCAAAAAAATTTAACCTTGGATAGCCAACAAATGTTTTCTGTTGCCTTATCAGTAAGAATCTGGGACAGGTTTCAAGAAACGTATGGGAATGGTAAATTAGCAAAATCAGTTGTCCTACAGTCTGTGCAACTCTGAATCTATCCTATCATTTCTAATATACCTACAGATGATAGCGAGAGGGAGATGTTTGCACACATAATTCAGACAAGGATGTCTAGCAGAGTTTTGTTAGTGCTTCAAAGGAAAGCCTGATTAGTACTTGAATGGGAGACCATCATGGTATATCAAGCAACATTGGGAAGTTGAAAACCATTATGGGAAAAAGTGACAAACCGTATTATTGGCAAGAAAACCTACATGGACATGAAACAGCCATCAAGATTGAAATGTGAATTAGAGATGACTCCTACCCTGTTGCAATACAAATTATTGTGCTGCAGTCAAGAGAAAAAAATACAGCGGGGAACCCATCTAGGTTTTCTTTCTACGAATCTTGTTGGTAAGAACAGAGACTTGTTTTAAAGTTTAATTGTGGTTTGGGAAATTTGAAGGATGGATAGGATGGTCTGCTTGTATCTTTTGTGATAAGGCATCCCTTTTAAACAATTGCCTTCCCATCTGCAGATGTATTGGGGCATTTCAAGAGGCTGCTTTTAATTAGGCTTCAAAGCCTAATTTCAGTAGGGGTGTGTATGTGTATGTGTGGAGTGTTGGTGCGAGAAAGAAAGAGTGAAAAATGAGATATGTGCAAGAGAGTGAGATGATAAGGTGAATATTTGACAGAATAGAGTATGTATATTTGGGAAATTATCAAGGATATAGTATTGGTATGTGAGAACGAAAGTGCTGATGGGAGAAATGAAAGAAAGGTTTGAGAAAAAGTGGAATTTTTGCATGAGAGAAAATCCTGACAGAAATGGGTTTATAAAATATATTGGGAAGGGAACCATGGAACCAGAGGTAAAATTCAGTCGGTTTGCACCGGTTCTATAGAAGTGGTTATTAGAAGAAATCTCCTTTTGTTTTTTTTCCCCACTTTGCAGGGTTAATCCTGTAAAGATTAATTTTACAGGG
>JAEANM010000121.1:0-45634 GCA_017656035.1 Myanophis thanlyinensis | reverse complement strand
GCTCGAAATAGATCTATATTGGCCTCCCTGAATTTTTAAAATACCAGCAGAATAAACAATTAACCAATATATATATACGGCACACGGTTGTTGCTAAAAAAAATTCTGCCTGGATAGTCTCTTGAGATGAGCTGAAAGGCAAAAAGGGAGCTAGGTTGTTCCCTCCCATATTTGGGTAACCAAGTATCTTCACAAAAAAGAAACACATAGATAGATTAATTTACAGAATTGTGTAAGTCATGGTAATGGTGTCACAAGTAAAATACCTAAAAGAAGCCTTCTTAGTGTATTTCTTCCTGTGAACAGAGAGGAAAGAACATCTCACCCTGATTAAAATCTGATAATAAATTGCTTACTCTTTACTTAGCTCAGCTTAAAATACTACTTTAATTGAGAAATGCATCTCAATAACTTCCAGTTACTTTATGTGCCTGCAAGAAATGGCCCTTTCTACAGAGGGTCAGTAATTGGGCAGATGAGACATGAACTTCTTTTGACTTGCCTTCATAATTTGCTACCCATTTCATTGAGAGTTCGGATTGGCATTTATATTTTTATCTTCAGAAAGGCTATCAAGGTGCATATATTCATGTTAGCCTTTTTTATTTTATTTATCAAATTTATTGGCCACCCATCTTACTTCAGAGAAACACTGGGTGGTTTTTGAAGTGCTTAAATCAGGGGTGTCCAACTGTGGCAACTTTAAGACATGGCTGACTGGGGAATACTGGAAATTGGAATCCATAGGTCTTAAAATTGGAAAAATTCAAAACCTCTGGTTTAAATGATAGATTTACTGAATATTTAGTTATGTTTTTCTATTATGTTAAATTTATTTTAATTGGGCATTAGGTTCTTTTGTATTTTCTTTCATTCCTGATCACTGAGGCTATCATTATCTGTATGGAAAGATTGGATGTAAATATTCTGAACAAATGAATGCTTGCCACTACATTTTTTCTTCCAAGTCTGGTTATATTTCTATAGTGAGTAAAGATAATTAAAATTTTTACAAACTGTTTCCTGGTGGTAAAGTAGGACATGCATCTCATTGAATTCATATATATTAATTTATTTCATTATTTTCTCTCACAGGCATTAAATTGGGCCCCAAACCAACCGGCGCATCCTTATCTACAGGAGCAGCAGCTGGACAGCCAGGAGCAGAGGGTGAAAGTGTCTTATCCAAAATCCTGCCAGGAGGGGCAGCAGAACAAGCAGGCAAATTGACAGAAGGTGGGAATTCTGAGTCACAATATTTTCAAGTGTTCACTTTTCAGATGATTGTGATTCAGATTATCTGTCCTGCTGCTCTGTCTGTTAGCAGTCAAGATGCTTGTTATAACCTCAGAAACCATGCATTGTTTGGGGACAGGATTTTAGGACTAGAATAGGACCATCACTGACTTTTTTTTTTTTTTTTGAGAAGTCTATTCAATGGACAACCACCAAGAATAGTTTATCACTCTCTGGTACAAATGCTAGTGACTTTATGGGTAGCAACATCTTGTTGTTTAATTCTCTCCCAAAAGAGTATTATTTGTGTCATTTGTTTAGTTATATGTTTTGTTTGTACAGTACAACTTTTTATGTCCTATTTTCTTAGTCTCATGATGGCTCTAATGAAATAAAGTAAGTACGATTCAAAGAAAGCACCTTAAAAGATATGGGGGTGGGATCAATCCAGCCCAACACTCCTGGTTAACTGAAGGAAGTTCTTTTATCCACCATAATACTGGAGCTTCCTGTAAAATAATTACCCCTTCAGAGCTTTCCTGGAGGTCCAGAAGGAAGCAAGGCACTTCAGAGCATGGAGATACCGAGAAGGAGCATCACATGAGCTTGAGAAGAGCTATTTCTGTTCAACAGGCTAATTCCACCAGAATTTTTGTTTTGTTAATGGTTTTCACTGTGTGTTGTATCTATTATATTTTTATTGCACTGATATTACTAGAAATTGCCCTTGATGTGCTTTATGAATGCCAATAGGTCATGCATAAATATTCTAGAGGGAAAAAGCTGAAAATCTGGTTAAAAGAATATAGAGCTTCAGACTCAACCTTATCAGATGATTTTAGGCACTGATTTCTCTTTCCGTTACTCCAACAGCCGTATCAGCTTTTGGCAAGAAATTCACATCGTTTTGGTGAGAGTACAATATTCGGTGAGTCATACTGGGTGCTCCATGCACCATCCACAATGTCCTTATCCGTAACTATATCCGGGCCATATCTGTTTTAGCCGAAAACCCGGTCAAAATCCATTAAGAAATACTCAGACGCGAGGTCAGTTTGGATGACTGCGAAGGGTCCCATTTATTCCTAGCTGCGAGCAAAGCTCACGATGAGCTTTCGCTCAGGTCGTAAGTGTAGGAGAAAAGGAAGCCGTGGCTTTTTATATTTTGCTGCGGTGTCATTTTCCGCGCTTCCCATTGGCTGGGCGGACCAGCCAATGGGAAGCATTCTTTTGGCAGCCAATCAGCTGCCAGTTCAAAAGTCTGCACAGACGGACCGGAGTGGAAACTCCGGCCGCGCCTACGCGATACATTACAATATCAACACACAGAAATGCCAGAGCCCAGAAATTTCTTATTTATTACTTGAAAGAATTCAGTTCCCATCAATGACCTTAAATGGACATGTGTCCTGAAGCAGGTCATCCTATTGCTGCTTAATCTGAGCATCCCTTTATTTTCATTTCCATTTTCCTTTTTTTTTTTTTAGAATTTCCTTTCTCTTTACCAACAGCTGTTGCTTTTTCTTTCTCATCACTGATTCAGCAGGCATTTGGGGAAATAAGTGAAATCTCAACTTTGCACTGGAAAAACCTATGAAGAATCCATTGGAATTCATTTGCCGCTCTGAACTCTGGGTATAATAGTGAGTATCATCTATTTGCCTCCATTTCAACCTCTGCCACGCTGTATCAGGAGTAGAAATGTGATCAATAGTTGACTTTCATCAAAAGTGACTGAGAGATAATTCCTTAGGTGATAAAGTCTTGAAGATTGGTAGTGGTGGTTTTTAACCCAATGATATGTTTTCCACTTTAGCTGAAGGTAATTTGCCTGTGTTAAATATGTTATGCTATTTTTAAAATAAGAGAATCTCTTAGTGCTCTTAAATGTTGCATTATTTAAATATTGAGTGCTGCACAATGCTACAGAAATTACCACAGAGCTCTAATAGTGCATATTGGGTCTCTGCAGATTTTATTGTGTATATTGAGCCCTAGAATCAGATTGTATGAAATGGAAAGTGCCTTATCTCTGCCACAGCACCTGCCCTCTGGGACAGCATCCAAAGTTCAAATTGCCCTGTCCTTCCTGCCTTTAAATCAGCCTTGAATACTACTTGGCTTTTCCCCCAGGCCTTGGTTTGGTTGATTGTAGGGCTTCTTTAGGCTGGAAGACAGTTTTTATTGTTCCCTTCTGGGAAACGATTATTCTTGCCTGATTCTGTAATATTTCTTGTCTTTTTAATTTGTGAGATACCCAGCATCATTCTAGAGTCAGCCATCTCTAGAAATGTGTTTTACAAATATACAAAAGAAATAAATCCAGGGTTTTTCTACATTGCAGCTTTAAGGTGTTGACAAGCAGGAAATGAAGCCAGCTTAAGAAATCTCTCAGATGTCCGCCTCTTCCTCCTTTCTATCCACTTAGATGACTTGAGATTCTGTCTGGACCAATGCCTGATTGGTCACTTCCCCTGCTCCTCTTGCAGTGTCCTGAAAGGAAAAGGAAATGGTTTTATACATAACTGAATTGAATAAAGACCAACTAACATGGAAATATAATAAACTATTTTTTCTTTAAAAAGCTACAGAGAGATGCATGGCCAATGATGATCACAGAGGTAGTTCTCACTTACCAATAACAATTGGAACCAGCAACTCCATTGCTAAGTCATTAAGTATGGTATCACTTGACCATACCAATTTATGACATCAGTTCTGGCTGTGGTCGTTAAGTGAATCACTGCTGGTTGTTAAGCACAATATCCCATGACTGCAACTTGCAACTTCCTGATGGCTTCCCCATTGATTTGCTTGTCAGAATCTCTCTGTGAAGGTTGAAAATGACTACAGTGTGACTGTGGGATGTTGTGACCATCATAAGTGCCTGCCGATTGCCAAGCACTCGAATTGCAATCATGTGATGGCAGAGATGCTACAACGGCTAAAATTTTGAGGACTAGTCATAAGTCTCATTTTTCAGTGCCCTTTGATTAATCACTGCACAAATGGTCAGTAAATGAGGACTACCTGTATTATCTCTGGATTCCCATTCCAGAATGTTGTAATCCAGGATTACAGGAGCTCAAAGAGATGAAAATGGCATTTTTGTTCTGTTGAGCTGATTCTAGCCTCTGGGTTCAGTCATAATTTTGTATTGATGGAACAATCACCTTGTAAAGCTCTGTTTTTTGTCTATTTGAAACAGCTCACAGTAAGAACTACACATTTTTAATTGGGGAGGGGAAAATGAATGTATCCCTCTTGATATAGCTTTTTTACACTTCTTGCTTCAGCATACAGAATGAAATACAAACTGAGTGTACATCCAGGTTGGAGCAAAGAGATTAGATCAGAGGTGAAATTCAGCAGGTTCTAGAAGGTTCACTAGAACTGGTAGTAAATTTTCTAAGCAGTTCAGAGGACAGGTTGTTAGAAGAAATCCCCTTTTGTTTTTTTCCACTTTACAGATTAATCCTGTAAGGAAGGCAGGAAAGAAGCATTCTGGTGTTGTTTCTAGCCTAATCTTTATTATCCTGCTTACAGAAACTGCCCACCCAGTCATGACCCCCCCCCACCCCAGCCACCATCACCAAGCTACGCCCACAGAACCGGTAGTAAAAAAATTTGAATTCCACCACTAGGTTAGATGGAATAGATGAGGTCTCTTTGGGAAAACATGCTTTCATGTATATTGTTCTGAGTGTTCCAGTATATGAAAGTATTGCATCTCAAATAGAAGCAACTAATTTAATTAGTACTCAAATTGTTCAGTTTTGACTGATTATCATTTCTAGCTTTTCAACCTTTACCTTCACTTTGTATAATGAAGTACAACCACATCATTCCCCATCAGTATAATACAATGTACTCTTACTTCTGCAATTAATGTCCAAAATATTGTCCAATATCTCTGGCGGGTACAAAGATGTGGAAGATTGGATGAGCTCCTCTACTGACTGGGTTATTATTCACTTGTCATTACATATAAAAGATGCATCCTCTATATCAGGGGTGTCAAACCCTATTTCATTAGCCATATCAGGGTTGTGTTTGACCTCGGGGGCCAGGGTGGGCATGGTCAAGCTTGACATCACTCGTGTCGTGGGTCCCTAAGGTGGACCGAGCACTCTGCCAGCAAAAACGGGCTCCCGAGCTCCATTTTTGGCTAAAACAGCTTCCTGCAACCCTCTGCTGCGTATGGCCTTTCACTGGCAGAGGGTTACAGGAGGCCATTGCAGCCAAAAATGGAGCTTGGGAGTTTCACTGGCAAGAGCACTGTGTGGGCCAGTCCTTTGCTGTTTCCAGGGCAGCCCCGCAAGCCAGATCTAAGTACCCCATGGCCTGGATCCAGCCTCCAGGCCTTGAGTTTGACACCCTTGCTCTGGCTTTTTCAGTAGGTGTTCCTGGGGACACTTTTCCCCCAATTCTTGAAATATTATAAATATATCTCTATGATTTTTTTTGTCTTATCAAGCTTTTGGAACCATGGAAAACCACTAGGCTCAGAGAATGAAACAGAAGAGCTATTCATACAGATTTACCTCTGTGGATCCCATAAGATGCTCTTTGAGGACGTTTGAGCCAACGGTCACAAAGGACTTTCAAAGCCACTACTGTCAATCCGTGTTCTGCAAACCTCAAGGGTTGAAAGCAGATTCGTAGACTGAGAAGATGTACGTAAGAAGGTGCAATTAGAGAAGAGGGGCTTGTCACACAGGCTTTCACTTCTCTGTCGCTTGAGATGTTTGGGACTCCAGAAACTACCTATGACTGTAGTTCCATTTGTGCCTAGCATCTGATTTTGGGAACCATGGCCTTCTCTTAGGATTATACACAAAGTTACTGAATTTTAACTCTAGTTCTTCATAGGTTTTTCCCATTTTTCAAAATGTGCTTGAACTGAGGGCTGGGAGCTGGATGCTCCATTCTCCTTCACATTCCAGTTTGCCCCATCAAACCCCTCCCCTCCAGTGTTTGTTCCCTTTCATCATCCCTGCAATGGAAAGTCTGGGACGAAGGGAACTCTGACTAGGACCTAACACTGTTTCACTACTGAGTTAAGAGGCCATAGGACTGAAAGGCAGTGCGAACTGGCTGACTATTGACTGACACAAATGCTGGCCAGGCATGTCTTATCAGCCACCCAAAGCCATCCTGAAGCCATTCTAAAGCATTCAAATGGCAGTGCTTTTCATTGTTAATGTTGTGCATTGTTTTATGTATGCCTGGGATTTTTCTTTTTTTAAAAAAAACAGCCTTAATCATTCCACTTTTATTTACATGTATACCTCATTGGTGCCCAGAAACTGGGGGCTTGGTTTATTATTTTTTGTGAGGTTCCATTTATGTTTTCTTTGTTCTTTTTTTTTTTTTTTTTTTTTTGCCTAGTATCATATGTCATTCATCTCTTAACTTTGTACTGAGTTAGCATCTGGGCTGTTGTCGGCAGAAGCAATATAGAGTGCAGAAGGCTATCAAGAGCACAATCCAGTGTGATGAGAAGAGCTTGCCTCTGCCATCCTCCTTTATCCTACTGTGCAATTCAAGTCCTTCTTAAGCCATTATCAGTGGGCATGCTCAGAAAGATGGAGGAGCTATTTGGAACAGCGTGTTGGTAAACCTGCCTGCTTGGAGCTCTTTGCACTGTAGGCGGCAAGAGCCGAGAAAAAACATCCTGTGAAACAGCTCCTTTGGTTTGGTTTGGTTTGTTTTTTTACTTTTTTTGTTGTTGTAAAAAAAAATCCAGTAAGTGTACAGATGCTCCAAGTTCCCATTTGTTTGTGCTGTTTCCTGCCCGTCTTTCATCCACGCTGAGCATGTTCAAGAACAACAATTCATTGGTGTGACCCATAGGAGCTTCCATTCACCATGGGTAACAGCAAAATGATTCTCATGTCTAATGTTCTATGCAATGAAATTACAAAATTTTAAAGACAACTGTTAATATTTAATAAGTTCAATGTTAATGTATAAGGATTTAATTGCAAACGTGCTATCAAGAACCTGGATAGATATCTTTATATCAAACACTTGTGTGTATGAAGTTTCCAATTAGTGGCATGCTTGACCCGTTCAAGGGACACTTTTGCCAAAGGGTAGCCATAGAGCCAGTGACTGTCTCTGTCTGTAGTAGAGCATGGCTTGCTACTTCTCTGCACGGTTTCATCTACTTAGAATGCTTGCCGTTTGTTCTTTGCTTGAAATTCTTTTTTTTCCCTTCCAGTTGGTTCATCTTCTTTACTGAATGCCATTACAGACTTATGCACTTGTTATTGAAGCCCTATCGATGACACTATGAAAAGTAATTATTCCACAAAACATTACACTAGATTTTCTATATTTAATTACACTCACTCTAGGCCCGTCTGACACGTCCCTCTCCTGCAAACTGCCTAAGGTCTATTTTTAGGGGCTTCTTTCCTTGGTCCAAACCTAATGTACATTCCTCCTGTCCAAAATATAAATTAAAATCCGATCTAAGTATTCAAGAATTTCAGCCTAGAAAAGTATCCTGAGAATGAAATAGATTTACAGACATAGCAAGGGGGATTAAACAGGTCTGTCATTAATTAACACAACAATTCTACCTAATTCCTCTTTTCTGCATTCTAAACTTAGAGAGCAATGGTGATAATGACTGTTAATGCATATAAAACTACTCATCCATTTCTGAAATTCTGAAAATGGAAAAGCAGAGAACCACTAGGTGGTTAGTTCAAGACTGGAGTAAATGCAGGGCCAAATCTGAAGCAATCCCACAGGTTTCCACCAGGCCCTTAATGCAGTGATGGCAAAGTTATTTTCTCCCTGTAGGGCTTGATTGAAAGCCAGAATACCATGCAAAAACTGGAACAAAAATGTATACCTTTTTATACTGAGAAATGGAATGGGGCAAGAGGAAGCTAATATATATTTTACAAGTTAGGTTCTTCAAAATATGGAAAGTTTATGATCTTTTGATACAGAAAATATAGATTGTGTTCCTATTTGGCAATGCATTTGACAAGGTCCTGAATATCACCCCTGTATAATGCTGCAAATACATCCATAAGCTCTGAATCACACTGTGCAAGAAGGCAATTTTTTCAGTACTGCTGACATCATGTATATTTTAGAAATAACTTTTCTCACAGAGATTGAAATAAGATTTAGGAAAGGGAGCTGGTACGCCAGTGAGTAATTTCATGTTAGCCATAGTGATACCATCCAGGTATCAGGTTTGTACAGTCAACAATGGTCTGCATAATCAACAGTTTGATCCCAGCTGCTTGACTAAAATTCCTATCTAATACAAACATGTATGAGAATATGTTTCATATACTCATGCTTTGCTTTTGCTTGCATTTAAAACACCTTAATTGTACACTGAAAAATGTGTATGATGTGATCCTTAGGTAAGTGTGTTATTTTAATAAGCCTTATTATTCTAAGACTGTTTTGGGCAACTGGCATATGAAGTGATATATCTCTTCATATAAAAGCACTAATTTGATATTTAAGCAGCATTCTAACAAGTCTTCCATGGTTACTACAAGCTCAAAGCGTAGTCTCCTTATCTTGACTCTATATCTTGGAATATATGTTCATTTGCTCATGATTCTGGTTTCTTAGGTTCATGAATGTTTACAAATGCCCAATGGTTTTGTTGTTTGAGGTGAAACAAGGCAGATTGGAAATCTTACCAGCTGCATGGACCATGGAAACAGTACAGTTGTATCAGATCTCTGTTAGGATTTTGCCTTTAGTAGCCCTTTGTAAGGACAAGTGGGAAGCTATATCCGTGGTTATTCAATGGATATTGACCACAGAATTCAGCTTCTAAGTCAGGCTGCATACATATTGGCTGTACAACCCTTGGCAATATCTCCTTTGCCTGCTCTATCTGTAGTTTGAATGAGTGTGAAACCTCTAAAGTTAAGCTAGTCATTTCCTAACAGGCAGGACTTGGTGGAAAAATTCCTTGGCTGTGTGTTGCTCCACAATTTTACTTATAATCAACTAATTGTTTGTGTTTGCACAATACAATGTGCAATAACATAACCACATACCTTTTATAATGCACTAAGTTAAAAGGTAGTTGACTAGTTTGTTTAGTGTCACACAAGCAGCATTCAAAACTATGGGGTCCTCGGTGCTTTCTGAATTTGGTGCACCAATGTTACCTAGTTTGGTAATGAAATGTTTGCAAGGAAATAACCAAACTCAGAGAGCACCAAGGAACTCACAGTTCCACCTGAGCTACAATTTTTTTTTCTATCAGTAGCCTTTAAAACTCTCCATCTGCAGAAGTCCTTTTTCCAGAGGAATTAACCCAAAAGTTTAATGCGAATTCCTGCATAGAAGACCAGTCATCAGTAGTTGGTAAGACTTAGGAAAACATAGGCTACATTTTTACATTTAATTGTATTTCGGTAAATTTCCAGCATTGCTGAATTGGTTATTTTTCTAGCAAAAATACAAGATTTAGACATGAAGCTTATCTTTTGTTCTACCGCAATAAAAATTTAGCTCAGAAAAGCATTATGTGAATTCTATGGAATGCATACCTGCCTTGGTGGCAGAGATTTCACCTCAAATATTTGATTTAATATCAGAGCTTCATTCTAGGCTTGCAGTAAGTGCAAAACTACCTGAATATTTGAATTATTTTAATAATAGGCAGACTGGAAATCATTTCTAACAGAACAGGAGGATTAAAACTAATATTCCTAGTAGAACTTCCTCATGTATGGTTTACATACATAGTTTGTTTAACATATAGGTACATCATCTCTTCACAATAAATGTAATACATTTTGGGAAGTTATTTTAACTAGATTGGCAAACTAAAGCAGTGAGACTCCCACCATTCGTTCACTCACTTACACACTGAATTCTGAAGAGGGATTTAGTTCCAAATGTAGAGACCTAGTTATTTGGCAAGGACAAACAAGTTTTTTCATCCAGTTTGTTTCAAGCCACCCAGGCCTCTTTTTCTTAGCCTCCCAGCAATGACAAGTGCATAATCTGAGGATGCTTCTTCAGAATTCTAGACTGAATTTGTGTTCCCTGTTGATTTTCTCAACAGTAGCTGCTACAATCTCCCTTGACCCCTTCCATTGTAAATACCTGTACAGTGTGTAAAATAAAAGTCTCACATGGTATGAAGAAAAACAACAATTCCCCAAGAAAACAATCAACTCACAGCTCCCTTTTGTGGGGGCTCCATCTCAATGACCAGCACACCTGCCAACTCTTGCTTTTGTGTAGAAAAACAAAATCAACAAACAAAGCCTGGTGTTTGTAACTAACTTTTCTGAACTGTTTTCCTTCTTGCAAAGCATAGCAGAGTCCCATAAAGCTGTTGTGGCTGTCACATGACATGTACCGTTCATGCTCTCCTCCTGCCTTCAGTTTCGAATTATTTTTCTTTTTTCCTTTTTTTGTATTATTTTGGAGGCGGCAGAGTTCTGTATAAAACCAACAACCCATCAAACAAAAGAAGAAGTTTACAGTTGTAAGTGCAATGACCTTTATCTGAACATTGTAAATGATGTGTGTGTCCTGCTGTGCTCTGTGAGAACTTGTAGTATTTCAGTGTAACACCTCATGTATTGTGATTCCGTATGGCAAGTTGCCCTACAAGGTATTTCTGTGGAAAACAGAATAAAAGAACTTGATATGATTTACAAGGTGCTTTAGCTTAATCTATGACTCCTAGAAACACCTGAACTTGAGGGAATGCCTTAGTAGATTTTTCCTTAGTATGTGAGACTATTCAACCTCTTGGAATCCCAAATGAGTTAACAGTAAATAATAAGTTGAAAAATAGTAAGTTGAAAACACTTGGCAGTAAACATTGCAGATGAAGTCAACCCAAATTGCCATGCACAGATTAGATCAAAGTTCACACTAGCTACCAAAAAAATCACCAAAGCCATCCAGACCAGATTCCACCACCAGCAGGAAAGGTGTAGAAACACAGTGGTTCAAAACTCAAAAGAATGTTTCATAATTTGTAGCAAAGAATTATGCTGGTTCTTGGATACTCAACAATCATACCAAAACCAGGGAGGATCTAAACTATCATTTTATTTATTGGTACAGCAAGTCATCAGACCCTAAGGATCAAGAGTACATACAATTTTTTAAAAAAAACTGGAATACATATAAAATACAGTTAAGGAGATATATAGTTACTTGGATAGAATATAGGAAGTTACTTAGCAACAAGGGTGAAGCTACAAAATTCAGTGAGACTTCCGTATTTTTAAATGACTAGGGACAAGCAAGGTTTTCATCTGTAGTCTGACTTCTTTGTTATGGTTGGAGTTGATATGCTATGAGGATGAGAATGTGCTATGACTGTCACTTGTCCTTGAGTTGTTAGGTCTCCTTGGTAACCTGATGCTTCTTTCTAAATCAAAAGGGGTCCCTTTTTTCTGTTTAACACTACTTTATACAACTGTATGTATTTGTGGTTGTTTTGAAGCCAAAATGTGCTAAGAAAGCAAGTTATCTTTTATGGCGAAGGGATTTCTCTCAAATTGTGTTTTATTGCAAGTGTATCTGCTTTAAATACTAGCAGCCCATATTGAAAACTAATCTTCCTATCTTTGTTATGGATGTGATAGAAAATATAAAAGCATAACTAATATGCATCCATCCCTGTCAGGAGAAGGAAAAGTTCATACAAATTGACTCCCAAAATTATATTGTGCCAATCTCAATGGACATTCTCCTATCTCTGAACTACATCTTCCCATAAATCCATATTATACTACGAGTATAATTAATAAATTAATGATACTGCTGTTTAATATGTATAGTTCTGAATGTCTGCTGTTAATATTTGGAACAAATTTTGTAAGTCAGAAAAAATATTTGGTACAGATCCTCTCAATGTGATGGGATAGTTACTGATGGCAGCTGCATTCACAATAGTTACAGAACAGTAGTCTAACCTTCATATTACCATAATGTATTCAATAGATATGGATCACATGAAAAGAATTCCCTGAAATGAAACTGGTTAAAAAAAAAAAGCTGGTACTGCATGCTAGACATTCAAGCCATTTGCATACCTGGATGCAACCCAAGGCTATGAATCAGAACAGCTATTAGCAAGATAAACACTGGTCTATTATATGGTGCTTCTAATTTGATTAGATGTTGAGATGCTCAGCATGCTTTTCACAAGTGCATACAGCATCATTTAGCAGGAGATGGAGTTAAAGATACCACTCTTTCCCAATTTGCTCCCCACAAAATGGAGCTCCCTACTTTACATGAACCCTACCATTTTAGTCCATTGCTAGTCATAGAAGAAGAAATAACAAAATGACATTTTAGAATTCTGCAAGCAAAGTTTTATAGTGATATTATGGAGTTGTTCTTGCTCTCTAGCTATTTAGGAGTAAATATGTACAGCAGTTGCTGCGTTGTATTTTCTTTGCCCAAAGACAAGTGAATTAGCTCAACAACCAACTGGGCAGGGTCTCCCAAAAAAGATCATTTAAATATGCTTCTCAACAACAGCGTGATGAGCACTTCTTAATGATCTTCCTCCTAAAAGTGATTCAAATGGGATCATACTAGAAAACATTCAGATATGTAGTCTGGCCATTAATATAGTGATTAGGAGGAATGAAAGATCTCATCAACAACAGACATGTCCTCTCTCCATTTCACAATGAAAACTCTAGTCAGAACTACAAGCATCATGTTCAAATGATGGGGGAGAAATACAGAGCACAGCAGGAGGTTGCTTAAGCTATCAGTCGAATTTAGCAATGGGAATCAGATGAAAAGGGAACGTTTAAACCCATACAATACATGGCTGAGGAAAATAGGGAGGTAAAAGAAAGGGGATAAATTTCTGTAAATCCTTGTATTAAACCCACAATTAAAACAACAAATCAAATCATTCGGTTTTATTGATTGATTGATTTCACCATCCAATTCCAAAGGACTCTGGGTGGCTCTTAATATAAAAACAATGTAACAAGTTACAATCAAAACAAAAATATCTTTATATAATATAATTATATAAGCAGGATCTCTTTATACAGTTTTAAGACAGAATCAGGAATAAGTTGTTACTGAATTATGATATGCTAAATCATTTAAGCGTTTGATGAGTTTTTGACTTTTAAGTATTTGAGTGCACTTGTACATGCGCCAAAGTGAAACCATGCTGTCGAACCCCTTTTATTGTGAGGAATTTGGCACATACACATCTACACCTGCATATAAGAGCACAGGCATGGCTCATCACAAACAAAGCCCTATGCATATCCAGGGACAATATGGAGGAAGATGCCCAAGCAAGTTTCCTTCCAATAGGAAGCCTGCATGAATTTACAATGAGAAATGTCTTTTCTCAGATCTCCAATAAATCTCCATCCCACTGAAATCTCCTACCCTTATGTGTTACTGTACCTGGATTTTTCTCACCCACCTCCTCTATACGGATGCAGCTCCTACTCAGAGCCTGAACAAGCCATCTGCCATCCAGGACTTTGCGTGGCTGCTCTACTGATTAGATTCAAGCCAGACATGCCATTCAGAATGTGTCACTTGTTGCCTCCAGCCACACAACCAGGAGGCTAGTTCCTCATTAGATATCACCAGGAAAAGCCTCTTGACCCCTGAGAATTTGCTGGCTAGATCAGTGGCAAAGACACTCCCCAAAAGACCAATTTTGTCATCAACAGCAGCAAGCAAAGAGGAGGTTCGCACCTGCTGATAGCCAACGTCATCTAGTGCCAGATTCAAATTTAGAAAGAGTGGTTGGCAGATTAGTAGTTGCACAGCTTTCCTGTGGGAGTTGTGAGGCACATGCTATTCCCCGTTTTGTACTGGCACAGGATCATATAAGCCTACACAGGCAGTGCGCTGGCACACGTTGAGGAAAGGAGTCCTTTCTTTGCCAAAAGAGATGCATTCTCTCCCCCATGGGGTCATGAAGCAATTCTTTCCAAGGTGACAGTCCAAAGTGAGGCACTTCCTATTGTACAGAACAGTTTTTCTCAATCTCAGCAACTTTAAGAAATGTGGATTTTTAACTCCCAGAATTCCCCAGCAGGAATGCTTTTCTGCTGGCTGGGGAATTCTGGGAGTTAAAGTCCACATATCTGCTGAGTTTGAGAAATGCTGGTTTAGAGGGTTTCCCTTCCTTCAGTGAAGAAGACAGTACTCCCTCTTCATGAACAGCTTCCAATGACAGCTCTCCTTAGAAGAAACATTATCTTTCTTCTGTTAACTCTATGAAATTGGCTTACAATATATCCTGCACCAACCCTGCTAAACTCATACTTCCAAAATGTGTTGGGATAGCAATTCCTAAAAGCATTCTGCTTAGGAATTCTAGGAAATGCAGCTGTAACATATCTGGAAAGCCCAGAAATAAAGGTTGTTCTATCCAGTTTTAATCCTAAATTCTTAAAAAATTGAGGCCCCATGAGGCGCTACTATTTACTAAACTCAATTATTCCCTTTGGAACTTTTAAGGTTATTTAGCTCACTCGCTTCCCTTGGAATCTTTAATAAGATCCTCTAGGCCACTCCCTTGCTTATTGATCGCTTTTAGTCTCAGTACCCCTTTATCAATCTTTAGTTCATTCATGTGGCACTATCAGATATAGCACATAGTGAAAATTTAGGGTGGAGAAAGAACCAGTGGAGTATTGAGCAGGCGAGATTTTCTTCAGTTATCTCCTTGCTAAAAATATCCATACTATCACAGAAACTATAACTGCAGCATCCTAATTGTTGAAGCATGAGCCAAAGGACAGGGACACCGAAAATCTACCCACAATAGACACCAAATTGGAAGAGGCCTTGACAAATGGCTTTCCACTTTTGATTAAGGAGAATTGCTAACACTCTAAATAAGATGCTTAACTAAGCTTCTAAGTCACACCTGATAACTACCTCCAAGACATTTGGGTTGTCATTCTAAAGGGCTCTGGGGAAATACAAATAAGGCAAAATACCCAGAACTGTGTACATTTTAAACCTAGTTTGGGAAAAAAATATTTTGGGCCTCATTCAAGTGCAGCACCTCTGTAACCTTTATTAAAGCTGATGTTTTTCCCCTTAGATTTCCTCCATTAAAAGCAGTCTTTAACACTTTAAAAGAGGGCTCAAATGTCATGTAGAAAGGTAAAGTCTCAGCACCACCACTGAAGCGGCCCTGGATTGATTGATTGATTGATTGAGTCAGTGAGTGAGTGAATGGGCTTTCTTTTTTCATCCAATAGTTCTAGAATGCAAAATACATGTGAAGCTGAATTGCTGTAAATTCTAGATAAGCCGCTCTTCATAATGCATGTGAGGTTCATCTATGGAAGAGAGTGTGCACGATGACAGGCAACTTGAACAGGTTTAATGTCACTTAACTCCTTATATTATTTTGAGCTTCACTTCACTGTCAAAACCAATGTCTATTTCCATCTCAGATGTTACAGAAAAGAAATTGGGGTCGATAGGGAATCTATGGCATTTTTCACCCGCAGTGGCCCAGTGGTTAGAATGTAGTACTGCAGATTACTTCTGCTGACTGCCAGGCTGCCAGCAATTTGGCAGTTCAAATCTCAGGAAGCTCAAGGTTGACTCCACTTTCCATCCTTCTGAGGTCGGTAAAATGACCTGACCTGATTGACCAGATTGTTGGGGACATATGCTGACATTATAAAGTATAAACCACTTAAAGGGCTATAAAGCACTAGGAAGTTTTATATATATATAAGTCTAAGTGCTATTTCCCAAGAATCACATTGGCCAGGGGTGACTGATGCCTTCCTTCAGATATGGAAGAGACCTCTCACTCCAGTTTATCATACAGGGCTAAAAGGTCAGCACTGAACACCTTTCGGAAAACGAACATCGTCCCCGTCCCCCCCCGCCACCACAATGGTATCTACCAGGTACTCAATCACTGAAGCAGCCGCACCTTTTTCATCTCTTGAAGCCACGCCCACCTCCCTCCCCAATCCTCACGGCCCTAACATTGCCAAATTGGCATCTGACGTTTAAGTGGCTAAAGGTTTGCTGGCTTCCCATTGGAAAAAGGGCTCGGCTTCGGGGATGGAAAAAAAAAAAAAAAAGTAAGCCCCGCCCTTCCTCTGAGCGGATTGGGCAAAGGACGCTAAATTTACGACGCCTTGCATCCAAAGCCTGCGCGTCCCCGCCCAGCCGCCCCTCCTGGATGGGGCTGACTCGCGTCTCCGGCTCCTCTCTACGGGCTGGCTCTATTTGACGGACAGTCCCGGAGCCAATCATAACAAAGTAGCTCCAAAGGCCGATGGCTCCTCCCCCTTGAGGGGAAACGAACTGGAGCTTCCGCGACTTCTGGGGAATCGGGGCGGCGATCGGAGAGCATGGAGCTCCCGGTGAGGGGTTGTCAGGGGCCGGGCGCGTGTGTCGGTGAACGGCGGGTGGGCAGGCCAGTTGTTGCACGGCGCTTCCCTAAAGGCCGTAGTGTGATGCGGGTGGCGGGAGTAGTTTGGAGCGAGAGCGATGGAGGGGCGGGAGGAGGGCTGGCGTTCTCCTGGGAAGGCTGCCTTGGTCCCTCTTCCAGCACCTCCGCCACATAGCGCGAAGGTGGGACCTCTCGCTGCATGTCCCAAGTGGAAGGAGACTTTTTCCTTTGTGGCTGCTTGCTGCGAGAAAGCTTCCAACGGAGAGCGCGTCGATTTGTCTCCTTTTCCATTGAGAAAAGTCTCTTCTCACAGCCATTAAGGCTATGAGGATCTTTATCCTCAGAAGAATAAAAAAGATGTCAGGAGTTGAACTTTCCTTGATTGTGCTGATGCCCGTCCTAATGAAGTAGTTCCTACTTTGAAATAGGAATTGTTTCTTTCCGGATTGCTTGCTCCTCTTAGAGCAGCACCTGTGGTAACTGCGTCCATTAATACCCCTATTGCTGCTACTGGTACCATTTGTGCATTTTGGTGAAACAGTTTCCATCTATTGGTTTCTGTCCCTGAACTGACTGAGTGGCAATGGATGAGATGAGGTGGAGCTGAGTTGAGGAATAACTGTGGTCTGGCCAATTCACACTGTTGGTCCTCCCATCAGAGATTCAGTTCCATCTGAATGTACAAAAAGATAAAGACAAGTGTATTCTATCTATAGCACTGATACAATTCTGCCCTTCATGGTGATAATTCCAGTGATTTGGAAGGGACTAAAGTTTAGGAACTGCAGAAGACCAAAATTTGGTATATATTCCCAGCTTGCTGAATGCAGATTGCCATCATGCATTTCCTGACCACTGCTTTTCACTCAGAAACAATTTTTATAACTTGACTTTGTGCCATCAAGTCATTTTCGACTCCTAGTGATAGATTTCCTCCATGGCAATCTATACCTAACCTTTTCTTTCAGGACCCAAAGAATGCAGTCATTGTCACTGTAGTTGAGTCCATCCATCTTGCTTCTGCCATCTTCTTCCCTTCCACCTTTCCCAGAATTTGAGCCTTTTCCAGAAAGCTGGGTCTTTGCATAATCTGTGCAGAGTAGGATAATTTGACCCAGTCATTTGTGCCTCAAGTGAGAACTCTGAGTTGACGTGTTCAATGATCTATTGGCTTGTTTTCTTGGTTGTCCATGGTATTCTCAGACAGCTTCAACACCAAAAATCAAATGCCTCAATACTCTTCCAATACTCTCCCTTCAAAGTCTAATTTTCACTTCCATAGAGTGTCACAGGGAATGTCTTCCATGATTTTGGCCTTTGTAGGTATGGACACATACACCATTTTTGTTTTCCAAGGCTTTTGTGACTGCTGTACCAAGCGTTAGTCTGTGACATAATTTCTTTACTGTTGATTGCTAACTTGAGCAAATGGCTAGTTGCAAATATGCTGCTTATGCCCTTCTCTTGACTCTATCACAACTAATTATGGTCCTTTATGTCTTTATATTTGTAATGTATAGTTGCTGAATGATACAGAAGAAATAGCTGCTTTGTACCGTGATCTGAGCCAGTATCCTTCCCTTTCCCATGCTTGTATTGGACCTGAAGTAACAACTCAGTATGGTGGCAAACATTGCAATATTTATACAGGTAAGCTCTTTAAAGTTGAACCCACATGATTTGGGTGTATATTTAGCTCTATGGAATTTACATAGCTGTTGTGCAATACTGTTGTCATTGGTCAAATGTAACATTGGCCCTCAATCCCATAAACAAAGTAAATCAGGAGACTAAGCATAAGCATTACTTTTTTTCTAGCTCTGTGTTTGATTGACATTTTTCTTTCCTGATGATCCCAAGAGATTAAAAACTCAAAAACAATAGCTGCAAGAGTTCCTATTGCAGACAAAAGATGAGGAGGATAGGTTGTTACTGACAACTATAACTTCTTTTGTGTTTCCTCTGTTGGATGATGGTGGACTTTTTTTAAATCACTTCACTAAAAATGTATTTTTATTAAAGAAAGCATAATGGGTGACAATTTCCTTAAAACAAATTGCATTGGGAGGTTTACACAGTACATCAAACCTAAGCTAAGGAATCCACTTGATGAAGTGTGTGAATCTATTTCTGATAGCGATTCTCTGCATTTAACAAAGGAGGCTTTTTTCTATTGTGCCAGACTAGACAAAAGTAGAATTCTTTATGTAAATCAAATAATAAAATCTCTACTTACAGAGTGGTCACAGCGGGACTTAGAAAGAGCTGAAAATGTGAAATTCTGCCGTCAGTACCTCGTTTTCCATGACAACCAGTCCATCATCTATTCTGGCCCCTCAGGCAATTGCACTGAAGTCAAAGGAGAGTAAGTCTAGACTGCATTGGCCTCTCCTTGCTGCTGACCTAAGGAACATGTGGAATATATTACTTAAATTGGTCAGGCATTTATTGAGACTAATTTGAGGATTCCCACCCTGGGCAGGGGATTGTTTAAAAGCCAGCTTTGAAGAGCCAGCTTGGCCTAGTGGTTAAGGCACGGGGCTAAAAAGCAGGGGATTGTGAGTTCTAGTCCCACTTTAACCATGAAAACCAGCTGGCTGACTTTGGGCCAGTCACTCAATCTCAGGCCAAACCACATCACAGGTTTGTTGTGGGGGAAGAAGGAGGATTGAATACGTTCACTGCCTTGAATTATTTGTAAAAATAATAAAGGCAGGATACAACCAAATAAAAAGATGCCCAGGTCCCTTCCGCCTTATTATTTTATGATTCTATATTTATAGAATATATATTGTATATTTATATTTTCTATCTAGACTGTTCAGTCGGGATTCGCCAAGTGGAACTCAAAAAGCTGTTGTGCGAAAGACCAGCAGTAGCAAAAGCGAGGGAAAACAGTTCCTGGAGGTATTGTTGTCCTGCTTCACTCCTGCTTAGTAAGGCTTCAGGGCTAGGAGGTTTGCTTGTTAGCAAATGTGGGGGTCCTTCATTTTTTCTACTTTTGTCTCATTCTTAAATTGCTTCTGTCTGCAGAAGCAATGTTGCAGCAGCTATGATTTTGGGAGGGGGGGAGGTTGTTGATTTATTTTCCTGCAGGAAAAAGGAAATTGTGTAGTTTTCTCCGACCCTGACGCCATTGTCAGGGAAGCCTTAGTTAGTGATTTCAATGAGGAAAAGGCTCTGTGATCTAATTTGTAGTGTATCTTCTCTTGTAGGTCTGGGAAAAAAACCGGAAGGTGAAGAGCATCGAGTTGACAGCTCTAGAGAAGCATGGCCAAGTATATGATGATGGTAAGGCTTTGTGTAAGTTTCTGTTTCAGTTCCTAAGAGGCAAGAGACCCCCTTGGGAATGACAAACGGTAGGAAAACCTCAGTTAATCTTGGAAAAGAAAGTCTTGAGTCTTTTTATCTGAGGGGTGGCTTAGAGAATCCAAAATCATGTTTCGGTGATAGAAAGATTTTAAAACTATGCCTATTATGCTGTTGCTTTATGATATAGAGGCTAATGGGATGCAGCTTTAGGGAAGAAAATGCATACGCTTGAGCCTACCAGGTATCATCTTCTATTCCCAGATCAGTTTGGCTGTTTGGCCTGGTCACACTCAGAGACTCACCTTCTGTATGTGGCAGAAAAGAAGCGTCCCAAGACAGAGTCTTTCTTTAAGCCCAGAGCCCCTGAGCTGAACACTGAAGACGAACTGGCCAAGACTGAACAAGACAAAGCAGTAAAGGTGGGGTGGACATTCCTTTTTATGAAAGGCAAGCCAGCCTTTCTGTTTTCCTTGATCTAGAAAAGATGTCACGCTGTCCTTTTAGCAATCTGGATAAGAAATAGTTAATGCAAAAGCAAGTTTTCAGGACTCTGATTAGTAATTCATCCAAAGAAAAGTAGTACAACATTCAATATATCCATGACTTTCAAATGAGCCTCCAATATATAAACAATTTATAGTGACAAAACTCTGTTCTGGTTTCTTAAAGCCCTAGAATAGATGAGACTGAAACCTCCCACTTCCATGAATGCAGGGTTTATTATTTTTATGAGCATCTTTATCTGTTCGTTCTTTTGGTAACTGCTGCTTAACTTATTATCAGTGTGAGAACCAACTTTTAAAGAGCAACTTTATAACCTGGATAGGTCTGTTCTTAGTGCTTTGATACTTAAATCATGAAATCATCCAGGGACCTGATTTTTAACTTTGCATGGATCTTCTATCCAGTTTCTTAAGAAATGCTCATGCTGTTGCCTGTTCTTTTGGTTGAAAGTTAGCTCCTTAATAGGTGTGCAATAGTTGATATCGGTGTCCAGGAGAAGACATTGCACTTATTTTTCCCATCTTGAAATTAGCTTTAATGTGATCGTTTGGGAATCTGATGCCTGCATCTTGATCTGTTCTGAAGGACCAAGTATCCTCTACAGCAGTTTACTCTAAGATTCTGTGACCTGTTGTAAAATTATTTCATCCTCAAGAAAGTTATGCCTTAAAACATTCTTGGTCCTGATAGATGTTAAGTTAGAACTGTACTGTGAATCATGGCCGTCTTCCAGACAGGTGAGAATCCTTCTGCTAGCATGCCATGTATCTCATGAAGCCCCTGTTCTTATGCTGTTTTTATACCTTTCTCAGGGAGAGCAATTTGTATTTTATGAAGACTGGGGGGAAACTCTGGTGGCTAAGAGCATCCCTGTATTGTGCGTCTTGGACATTGAGAGTAACAATGTTTCCGTGCTAGAAGGTGTTCCAGAATATATCTCACCTGGTCAGGTCAGTACACAGCAATTGGAATGTGGGGTGGTTGATTACCTGCAGCTTAATCGTGGCTGAATTTATATATACTTGCTATATCTTGTTGCAAAGAATATAATATCTGTTCTACAACTACCTCAGAAAGAGCCAATTTGGTGTGGTTAAGGCATCATGCTAGAAACCAAGATATGGTGAGTTCCAGATGGCATACTGCCTTGGGCACAAAACCAGCTGAGTGACTGTAGCTAGTCAGTTTCTCTCAGGCCTAAGAAGGAGGCAATGGCAAACCATTTCTGAAAACTTTGCCAAGAAAATGCTAAGAATTGGACACAAATGAATGGAAGAAATAAAAGCTGCTATATAATGAAAGATTCATCCTTTGCGAGGTAGAGAAACTATATCTTCCTAGAAATAGCATCTTATATCTCCCACATCAGATTCCCAGACAAAGGGATGAGTTGTGTTTCCTATTCATTCACTGCAACTATTGTTTCCCCACCCCCGCAAGCTACCCTGTCTTTCTATGATGGAGAATGGTTTCCAAAGTAAAATCTTAACTTTGCCAAACCTCTTCAAACTTAACATTGTCTTCTCTCTGCTTTAAGGCTTTCTGGACTCCAGATGACACAGGAGTGGTATTCATAGGCTGGTATCATGAGCCTTTCCGTCTAGGCTTGAAGCACTGCATCAATCGCAGGTGAGTTTCCTTCCAGAAATTGGAAGAGAAAAATCCAAGTGGGACTTGACTATCTATACTGCAAGAAGTGTAGAAAACCCAATATTAAGCACATAAACTGAGGAAATCTTTAGACGTCCCTTTTCCCAGAATAATTTGGGGTATAGTATTGGTTTTATCTAAAAATAGTATTTAAAGGGAAAGGGCATTATAGTCTTTATGTGATATCTACCATCCAGTATGACGAAGGAACATCCCAATATACATAAGCATTATTTTTTATTCTAGGATTGTCCATTTCTAAGGTCATTGGGGATGAGGTTCAGTTGCACAAGGCGTAATATTTCTTTTTCTGTTTTAAGAGTTGAATAAAACAGTAGCTTAATTTTAAAAGAAAGGTATCTCTCTACCCTTTTCCTGACCAATCTTATATGATCCCTTCCTACATTACTACCAGCTGTTTCCCTTCTTCCTCCAGATCATCACTTTTCCATGTCGATCTGACAGGTGGTCAATGTGGTGAGTAGAGGAATCCATCTGATCTCTCAGTCAGTGCATTCTGGTGGTATTTTCTCTTAAGACATTACCTCCCCTCCTATTACAGAGCTGTTGTCAGATGACAACAAAGCCATTTGGTCTCCACGGTTGAGCCCAGACCAGTGTCGCATCGTATATCTGGAGAATCAAGCTTCTGGACCTCATCAGCAGTGCAGCCGTATCTGCATGGTGAGCATTGATTTTGAACTATTGGCACAGAAACAATTTCAGTAACCTGTTTGCATCTAGTCAAGTCATTTATTTAGTCTTTAATTTATACAGGACTTTTCAGCTCTTTGTAGTCTCGAGCCTTTGAACCTCACCTATTGTGGTCAGAATTCTAAATGATCCTGAGTTTAGTTTGATCTGATTAGACTAGGAATTTATGGGAGTTTGGGGTGGCTGTTATAGATTAGGAGGGTTGCTTCTTCAACAACCTTGTGAGAAAAACAGAGGCAGAAGTTTGTAATGAAAGTAAGGAGAAAGAGGTCAAGTGTTTTCTACATGGAACAATTTTCTTTGATCTTCCAAACTTGGAAGTGGTATATTTTGCTGCAGGAAAAGTCAATAGATTTATGAACTTGGAACCTGAATTTTCTCATTCATACACAACACCTCACTCTATTCTGATTCTTAGTGGTTAGCAACATAGCTTTCCATGATATTTTTTTTAATTTGAGAGACCAGAAAGTTGTTCCTACCACATCCCAGTTTGATGTCTGTCATCCTTTTTTTCAGTATGACTGGTACACAAAGCTCACTTCCGTGATAGTGGATATTGTCCCTCGACAGATCCAGGGTGAGTAACATAAGTATAATATAAGTTATATAAGTAAGTAATACAAATGTCATTCTGGACTATGGATGTAAAATACCATATTTTCAGTGTATAAGACACTCCAGAGTATAAGACGCAGCTAGCTTTTGGGGAGGAAAAGAAGAAAACAAAATCTGACTCCACAGATGATCAGCTGTTCCAGGCTGTGGGGATCACTGAGGTCTATCACTGTCTATTGCTGCCTCTGCACGCCCCATTTTTGGACTTTTTTTTTTTTTTTGGCCCGTTTTTCGACCTTTTTCCAACCTGTTTTTCAGCCTTTTTCTGACCTGTTTTCAGCCTTTTTTTTTTACCCATTTTTGGGCTTTATTGGACCAAAAAAATGAGTGGCAGGTGGGTGGGGCTTCAGCAACATTCGCTGTATAAGATGCACAGACATTTTCACCCATTTTTTGGGGGGGGAGGTGCATCTTATACACTTAAAAGTACGATAATTCCTCTTGGATATGTTGCTCCATGTGAATCTGGGACAGGAGGAGCAATAGCCACAAAAGAATCTATCTTTAATTATACCTTCTAAAAACAAGAAATAATTTAGTGGCTGAGAAATGGCATTCCTTTTTTTTAACGCAAGGGATAACTTTAGAATTCCTTCCAGGCTTTTGGTTTTCAAGCTTTGGAAATCCTGATATATTGTCAGTGCTGCCGGGTATTTTCTATAGGAGCTTCTTCCCTTCTCTGGCACTTCTTGGAAGGTTCATGTTAACATGTTTACATTGCTAGTCTAGCAAGTGCTTAAAAAAGAAATACTTACAAAATAAATAAACCCCACCCCATAGTGTGTCATATTTTCTTTAAAAATAAAAGCTGAAAAGAATCCCTTACTATCTCTCATGTTAATAAATATAATTCTTATTTGAATAGGCCACAATCTGGGAGAAAGGGGGGGGGGTGTCCCTAAAAAACCTGAAAAATGCCAGTTCTGAAATCTGGTAAACAAAAGGGGATTTGTGAACGCCTGCACATATCTATCCTAAATATGTGGAATATTGAACATTTAAAGAATCTGGTGAAATATGGTTCCCAATGGACCCTTTCTGTCTAACTTCATGAAAACAGCTGCTGCCTGCATGAATTTGCTCTCTCTTGCAGATGGATTTGCTGGAATCTATAGCACAGCACTGCCTGAACATTGTTGGGCAGCAGACAGTCAAAGAGTTGTGCTGGACACAACTCAGCGCAGCAGGCAGGTAAGGATATTGCTGGATTGTTAGGCTGAGCCAAGAGCATTTTGCACAAACTAAATGTATCCAATCTAGCTGTCCTCTAAGGTTCTTCCAGACAGATGATTTTTAAGCATCATCAGGTTTGTGGAATCAAGGAATAATCTAAAGTTAAAGTCACATGGAAGTTTCTAAACTGATCTAGGTTTATAATGACATAAGAACATCTGTAGAGATGGTTGTGGGTTATGTGGGTCCTGGCATTTGTCTTTCCTTTATTTTCCTTTCTCTTCTATATTAGTCTCACGTGTTTGATTTGTTATAAATTACAGTATGGCATATATGTATATCCTTCATATGCTGGTTTTTCCCTAGGAGCTAATTGTGGTGGATATAGCATCAAAAAGTGTATGTTCACTCACCAAAGGTAAGTATAAATTTTTCCTTATCTCAGTAACAGGATGCTGCTACCTAGCTAAGAAATCCCATGGAAAAAGTCCTTAGAACTAAATATTAGCTTAGAACCAAACTGGCAAGTTAGGCATACTTCTGCTTGAATAAGGAAGTTACCCCACAGAAACATTGATATTATTTTTTTCCTTCCTAAACTAGGTTCTTCTCTTGGAAGCTGGGTGCTGCTCACCATTGACAGAGATCTGATGGTGGCCAGATTTTCCACTCCTAACTCTCCTCCTATGCTTGTAAGTTCTGCGTGTCTAGACATTTAGCAAAAGAAACCTATGTTGGAAATCCTTCAGCTTAACTGTCATATTTAAGTGCTTTCCACCATCAGATTAAACTCTGCATATCCAAATATTATTGATCCAATAACATAGGATCTAATGCTGGATAGCTCTTTAATAATTTATCTTCCTGCAGATGGTAGCTTTTCTGCCTCCTGCAGGCAAGGAAGCAGATGTGAACTGGGTATGTCTAGAAGAAACCAGCCCAATTCAAGGTATTAGTTGGGATGTCCATATTCTTCAACCTTCTCCAGATCAAGATAACCCCCAGTACAGTGAGTATCCTGAGGGGAAATTTTGGACCAATTTAACCATCTGTCATTTTTATGCTTCAATTTGAGTTGCCTTTCTACAGAAAAATGTGAGTGGTTTGTCCTTAACCTGTAAATTATTTCCTGTATTCCCAGGAGGTCTGGATTTTGAAGCCATACTACTCAAGCCCACTCAGGTACCAGAGCAAACCAAACTTCCATTAGTGGTGTCACCACATGGTAAGTTGCTTGTCTTGTCCACTTCCCTCATCCTGGTCCTGTGATGTCATTCCCTCACCATTCCTGTGAACTTGACTCCATTCTTTTTCTTGAAAGGAGGCCCGCATTCAGTGTTCACCATCACCTGGATGCTGTATCCCGCAGTGCTCTGCCGAATGGGATTTGCTGTGCTGTTGGGTAGGTAATAATCTCACACAAGATGTCTGCTGGGTCATCTGGCATAAGGACTGTAGTTAGAAGTACAGTACATGCCCTGAGCAGCCATCGGATCCTCCTTTAATCAACCAGTGATAGATTATAGTGCTGTGATAGTCGGTTCAGAACTCTTGAGATGGACATTATTTTAGGAAAAGCAAGCTTCCCTGACCTTGTGCTTCCAGATGTGCATAGGCATAATCTCTTAGCAGTCTCAGCCACACAATCATATTCACGAGAAACTGGAATTTTTTGATCCTGGAGCTATGTCAAGGCTAATTCCGATAATAAAATCCAGAGCTTCTAACATTGGAGGCATTTGTCATTGTAGTGAAATCTTGCTAAGGCAAGTAAGTTGGAAACCAGAGAAAGGTTGGATACCTTAATATTGTGCTTTCTCTCCCCTTTAAGTGAATTACCGAGGATCTTTGGGCTTTGGTCAGGATAGTGTGGATTCACTACCAGGAAATGTGGGTTGCCAGGATGTCAAAGATGTGCAGGTAAGAAAGTCCCTTCCTCCATTTCCAACAAGAGTGTTTGAAACCTTCACTACGTGGAGAAATATAGATATTTACTGTAGCAAGAAGGTGATTCAATTGTCACCAAGGAGAACAGTTGTTTATATTCCCTTACCAGATCAAATTCTCTAAATGTATTGTATTTTTCAAGATGCACATTGAGATGATCTAACGATAGTCCTATCAGAACTCAGCTAAACATTTGGAGTTGCTATATCCAAATGTCTATTCAAGATGCCGTAGTCTTTGCTCCCTTAGTAATTGTAAACCTTTTCCTTGTAGTTCTGTGTAGAGAAGATGCTACAGAAAGAACCTCTGGATTCAAAGAGAGTAGCTTTGCTTGGGGGATCTCATGGAGGTTTTTTATCTTGTCATCTCATTGGCCAATACCCCAGCACCTATAAAGCCTGTGTGACCAGGAATCCTGTAGTCAATATGGCCTCCATGATTGGAAGCACTGATATCCCTGATTGGTGAGTATTTATGAACAACTAAGTTCTCTTTTTTGAGCAGATGCTGTCATTACTGATGCCTGCTCTGTGGCTTCTTCTAGGTGCATGACTGAGGTTGGGCTACCCTATGACCAAGCTGCTCTCCCAGTTCCTGAACAATGGGAAAAGATGCTGCTTCATTCACCTATGCAGTTTGTTGACAAGGTACAATACATCTTTCCCTCCCTTTTTGTATATCCATTACTCTCAAATCCTCATATTTTTTCTTAGTTTTAGTACTCTGATTTACATCTTACATTCTTTCCTTTAGGTTCAAGCACCAGTTCTCCTATTGATTGGAGAAGAAGATAGACGTGTTCCCCCCAAGCAAGGCTTGGAATATTACCGTGCACTTAGATCCAGGGGTATTCCAACCCGGTAAGACTCTTGGGTAGAAGTGAAGAAACGGGGGGTCTATAAGAGGGTTTTATGAAATCAGAGAAAACCAGAAATACATGCAACTTTTGGGAGGAAATAAATGATAAATCTGGGCAGAAGACGGGGATGAAATGATACTAGGGAGGAAAATGTTAGCAAAGTAATTGTATATTAGCTAGTGCCACTGTCTCTTCATATTTCTAGGATGTTGCAGTATCCAAACGATAACCATGCACTATCCAGTGTGGAGGCCGAGGCAGACGGTTTCATGAATATTGCACTCTGGCTTCTTCAACACTTGAAATAACAATTACAGAAGCTTTTGGTTGAGGCTTGCTAACAGAAAATCGAGTCTCTTCAATTTGAAAGACCTTCTAGCAGCTGATTGGTACTCATGATTCCTAACCTCCAAAGTGTGAACGTGGACATCATCCTCTAGATCTCTCAATTCTGAGAGAGAGAGAGAGAGAGAGAGGTGTTACACTGGCCAAATATACTATTTTGTCAAATTTAGCATTTTATCAATATCACCATTTAGGGTAACTATGCAGAATGGTCAAGTACTGGAACACTGATAAATATTCCCATTAGATGGTATGTAATTTCATTTAAATGATTAGCACTAAACTGAAAAGAATGAATTTCAAAAAAATCAAGCTGCAGAATATATTCTTGGGATGAATTTTATTAATTTCTATAAATTAATTATCTAGTTTAAATACTTAGATTGGGAATGCCTGGAATGCAGTATTTTGAAGAAGTGATGTAAAACCATTAGCCTGAAATTTAAAGAATGAAGTTATGCTTCACAAAATTAAATTTCTTGATGGCTTGAATTGGAGAAACCTGATGTTGTGGTGTATGTGAAAAAAATCTGGGTATTGTTGACCGCAAGTTAAACAAAGCCAGCAGTGTGATGCAGCTACTAAAAAGGTAAATGTTATCTCAGGGCTTGTTAACAGGGACACAGTCCAGACCATAGGAAGTAATTGTTCCACTCTACTCCGCCCTTGTCAAAACCTTTTTGGAGAACTGAATCCAGTCTGGAGCACCATATTTCAAGCACCACAGTAATCTAGAAGCAAGTTCAGAGGAGGGCAACTAAGATGGTGAATGAACTGGAAATCGTGTAGCATACAGAGAGACAGCTAAGGGAAGATATGATAGCGGTCATCAGATATCTGAAGAGTTGTTTCACAGATGAGGGAATTGATTTTATAATATTTCTCCAGAGGGCAGGAGCGGAACCAAAGGTTAAAACTACAGTGAAGCAGGTTCAAGCTAGTCATCAGGAAGAAGTTCCTGATTGTATTACTTGTCAGCCAGTGATAAGTTCTCTTTCACTAAGGTATTCAAGCAGCAGTTGGAAGTTCATCATACAAGCTGTGGTGGATCCAAGGCTCCACAGATTGGACTAGATGACTTCTTTGGTCCCTTCCAAATCTGATTCTATTTGATAGAGAACTTTAATATCTGTAGTAATAAGTCACAACATGTTAAGGGTTGTCTAGGAAAAAAAAATAATTCACTACCAAACCAAAGAATTACTGTCACTGCAGTCTGTGCTGAAGTATCTAGTAATAAGCCTTTTTAACAATTTCATTAGCTCTGGAATATATATGCCTGCTATTTGTTCTCACATGGAATAGAGCAACACACATCTTTGTTCACAGAGAAAGAATTATTTAAATGAACCTAATTGAGAAAATAACCTGTTAGTTGTCCTATTTATAAAATGTTGTCTTTTTCCGTCTGAAAGAATGGTTAAATTAAAATATACTCCTTCATAGGATAGTTTCTGATTTACCAAAGATTTGAACAAGAACTTCAATCTACTGTCTTTTGTTTCATACTGCACTGCTTCATTTTTGGTTTGTAGTGAGGCTACACTGAGTAATGGCAGGCCATGTGCTATAAATGAAATTTTGTTGACATTTTTATTGAAATAACTACTTGATTTTTGCTACTTGCTTCCAGAACTGAATATTTCCTGGTCTCTGATTAGCAATAGCAATAGCATTTAGACTTATATACTGCTTCACAGTGCTGTACAGCCCTAAGCGGTTTACAAAATCAGTATAGTGCCCCCAACAATCTGGGTCCTCATTTTACCTACTTCGGAAGGATGGAAGGTTGAGTCAACCTTGAGCCGGTCAAGATTGAACTGCTGGGAGTCAGCAGAATAAGCTGCAGTATAGCATTCTAATACTGCACCACCACTTTTCTGGCAAAAGCAAATGTGTTGAAAGAGATGTGCATGGTGATGTTAGTGTGGGCAATTTAGCTGACTGAATCTGTATGTGTCCTACATATAATGCAAGGTTGTCCTCAACCTATAATCATTGGAGGTTGCCCAAGTAGTTCTCAATTTACAACTGAAGGAGTGAGAACTTGCCTATCCAGTTAAGTTGTGATTGTAGTAAAGCAGTTCACCAGATGATCATATCTGGTTTATGACCTTTCTTGCAGTGGCCATTAAGTGAACTCAGTCATAAAACAAACTCATTGTTCACTAAGGGCCATTTTTGCTGAAAACAAAATATATCTTGGTTTTCAGCAAAAGCATCCTAAAATGTGATCATAGGATGCTGCAAATCGCTATAAATGCAGGCTGCTTGCCAAGTATCCAATATAGTCATATGACTGGTATGTGTGTGTATATGAATGAACTTCAAAATTAGGTCATAAGTACTTCTTTTGGGGGGGGGCACCATTGTAACTTCAAATGATCACTAAGCATCTGGATATAAATCAACTATTGTATTGAAACGCAGAGATACACAAGGTTCCCATTAATCAAATAATTAACATGGATTAGGGATATGCACATTTATATTCTTTATAATAGAATATAAACAGATTATATTCCCCATAAGTTGATTTAGCCTCCAGCTCAGTGTTTCTCAACCTTGGCGACTTTAAGATGTTTGGACTGGCTGGGGAATTCTGGGGAGTTGAAGTCCAAACATCTTAAAGTCGCCACAGTTGAGAAACACTGCTGCGTCTAGCTTCAGTGTTTGTTGAAAGTATTTCCTTCTCTTCTGCCAGAACAATTTCTGAAATGGTTTACAAATGAATCCAATCAGAGAATCTTTGCCTAGGAAGACACAAGTTGAAGGGATAACTGGGCGAAAAAGACAAAGGGAGAAAAAAGCTTATTCTGATTACTGTGATAATATAATTCCTGTAGCTGGTGGATAGTGTACATCTGTAAGCAGCTGGCATGAAAATCTGCTCAGAGGAAAAGCCAAAAAATGAAGATCAACTTCCTCAGTACAATAAATGCTGGTTTTTCATCACTTATGGTGGCCCTACTCCTAAGAGTTTCTTAGTTCTCAAAGTTAGCATGCCAACTTTTTTTGTTTTTTTCCAATTCTGGCAAAAACTACATTGCGTGCTTGCACACTGCCGCTTCGTCCTCTAGTAGCCAACTCATTCCGCTACAGTTTTTTTAGGTTCGCATAACACTGGGGCACCACGTTGCTGGTTTCATGCTGTGTACCCGCCAGCTGAAAATAGCTCTTGCTTTTCCTCCCCGCTTCCCTTCCCTTCGCCTATCAAGCTCCGCAACTCCTTCTCCTCCCCCCTATCCCCACGTTTTGCTGTATTGACAAGTGATGGGCGGGTTGCGTGAATGAACCCGGGAAGCAAAATAAAACAATCCGCAATTGGACGCCTGAAGGAACGGCGGAGGGGAAAAAATGTCTCCCTCACAGCCGCGCCTCTGCCCTCTCTCCCACCCTCCGGGCTGTGAGGAAGACGGGCGAGATGAGGCTGGTCCCGCCTTTGCCATCTGGCCGAGCCAATCACCGCGGCCATTCCTTATCTCGCGCCCGCTGAGATACTGCGGCGTCGGCCTTTCGGAAGCTGAGCGGACGTACCTGCATCCGCGCCTGCTTTTGCTCTGCCGGGGCTCGGACAAGTTTTCGGGCGGCGGGAGAAGAAGAGGGGGGAGTATGGCGTGCAGCTTGGAAGGCGAGGTAGGACGGACTCCGAGGAGGGGAGTGTAAGGGAGGGAGGGAGGCAGGCAGAACTGGCCCCGCTACATCCCTGGATGGCGAAGAAGAAATGGGGAAGCGGCTTCTGAGGAGTAACTCACCGCTGCTGCCTTTGGTCACTCGCTTGCTCTCTTTCTCCAGCTGTCCGGGCGAATCGGGACCGTCTACCAGGAAATCAGCCGGTTTCCCTCGGTGATTTATGCCAGCGTCGGACCCGAGGTTGCTACCCCTTGTGGCACCAAGTGCCTGCCCTTCTATACGGGTGAGCCAGTTCACTAGAGCAGGGTCTCCTTGCTGGCTGAGGAATTCTGGGACTTGAAGTCCACAAGTCTTAAACTTGCCAAGGTTGGAGACCCCTGCACTAGAGCCCCTGTTTTTTGCTCCAGCTGGTCCTGGCCCTTAGAATACAGGTAATCCCTTGACTTACAACAGTTCATTTAGCGACCGTTGGAAGTTTCAATGGCACCGGAAAAAAAGTAAGGTATGGCCATTTTTCGTGTTTAACTACTGTTGTGGCATCCCCGTGGTCACCTGATCAAAATTGACAGATTTGATAACTGATTCATATTTATGACTGGCTTGCAGTGCCCCAGATCACTTTTAGCGACTTTCTGGCAAGCAGTCTCAATGGGGAAGCCAGATTTGTTTAACAACCGTGGTTGCTAGTGTAACCATCGTAGTGATTCACTTGAGAGTGAATCGGCAAGAAAGATCGGAAATTGGGACAAAATTCACTTAACAAATGTCTCACTTAACAACAGAAATTTTGGGCTTAATTGTGGTTGTAAGTCAAGGACTACCTGTAGTTTATGTTAGGAAGAACACAGGATTGCTTGAAGGTTCCCTTGGTTTGCCAGCTTCTTGAATTACCCAGAAATGAGGAAGCATTTGAAGTACTTTTGCAGTTTGCAAACGGATGGGAAAATGGGCTGGCATGTGGCCAAACTGATGAATATTCTACTAGTCGGAGAAATCTTGTTTAGCCTGTGCCTTCTGTACATTGTAATTGAGGATGATGGAGTTTTTAAGGGGAGGAGGATTCTGAGTGCAATTGAATACTAAAATAAAATTAGGCTTATCTCCAGTGTTAGTTTGGTTTTGCCAAATCAACTAATAATCCTAATACCATAGCTGAAAATGCAAAGATCTGCAAGTCCTAATATTAAAAGTCAAAAAGCATAGTGAAATAATGGTGCTAAAATTAAATATAAAGAACAGCAAACTAATGACAAGAGATGGAATAACCAGTTCTACAATTGACAACGAAGGTGTCAAAGTGATGATGGAGAGCTTCTGCCCTTTAAGATCAACCATCAAAAGTAAGGAAACGATCAATCAAAAAATAGGCTGCAGATTCACATTTGGTACAACAGCCACGAAGGCCTTGGGAAAGATAATCAAATGCCAAAATATGTCTATACCTATAAAGATCAGAATTGTAACACCCTGTGACATCTATGGAAGTAAAAGTTGGACTTTAAAGAAGCAGGATAGGAAGAACATTGATCCCTTTGAACTTATATGTTAGAGAAGGCTCCTGAGAATATCATGGACAGCCAAGAAAAGAAACCAATGAATCGTCAAACAAATTAACCCAGAGTTCTTACTGGAGGCACCAATGCTCAAAATTATCCTATTTAGGACACATATGCAAAGACTCAGCTTTCTGGAAAGGAAAGAGAAAAAGCAGATAACAAGCAATGGATGGCCTCAGTTATAGTGGCAATGAGTGTATTGTGGGAGACTTTATGGTTAGGGATAAATCATCGTGGAAAAGATCTATATAGTTGGTAGGAATCAGAAATAGTTAGATGACACATAATCATTTTACTGTTTATTTTCTCGAGACTAAATGCTCTTGGTGCATTTGTCAGACCAGATCGCTTGCCTCTGCCTGCTGTTTGGAGCATCAGCTTGGCAGTCGCGGGGCTTAGACCCACCTCCGCTGTGCAGGCTGCAGAGTCCCAGCTGCCTCTTGAGGATGGGGGCTCCCTGCATTTCCCATTTGTTGCGGCCTTCACAACTGGGGTAGGACGGGGGTATGGGCAGCAGGCTTGCTGAAGGATGAGGTTTGATGGCAGGAGATGAGCGTTCAGGAGCCGCAGCATGGCAATGACAGCAACCAGCTGGACTGCGTCATCACAACCCCTTTATATTCCTCCAGTGGATCAGGCCCCGGCACCCATCCTGGTCCCATCCCTTTCTGCCAGAGACCCCTCTATCCTCCCCAGCCATGCCCAATCCCCCACAGGTGCCTCCCGGTGCAAATTTATTTATTATTATTATTATTAGATTTATTTATTTATTTATGGCATCGAGATGGCCACACCCAACCTGGCCATGACCACCCGGCCACGCCCCTTCCAGGCAAACACACACCCCGCACCCCTCTCCAGAGGGCAACCACAATGCTGATGTGGCCCTGAATGAAATTGAGTTTGACAGCCCTGTCATAGATGAACAATACAGTATCAGCAAGTCTGACTCAGTTCTCTCTTTCATTTGAGTTATCAGAGATATCAAAAGAGAAAAGGTATTTAATAATGTAGTGGCAATTGATGCACCATTGGAAGACCAGTTTGGGTACTGCACCTTCTGAAGAAATTCTATTGATGTGTTCACTGAGTCAACGTTGATTTGGTGGCACATCATCAGTCATAACTATGTCATATTTGTAAGTGGGCTACCACATTACTTTTTAAAAATATATTTCAACTCAAAGAAATTTAAAGGGTAAAATATTAGTCATTTCAAAGACAACAATAGATCTGGGCAAGTTTTCTCACTCAACTTCCTCCTTTTCTGCAGAGTGGCGCCACACAGATTTGAACCGCCATCAGAAACTGCGATTCAGTCGCCAATATATCCTTCACCGTGATGGCAGAGAAATTGTTTCTGTTACTCCTGTTGGTATACCAGCTGAGATTCACAATCAGTACGTAAAACATCTACGTTTCTTCATGTCTCTTTCATGTTTTAGATTAGAAGTTCTTGCCCATTTTATTTAAATCAATATTTAAAGATGGTCACCCATCTCACAAGTGCAACTCTGGTTAACTGATAAAAACTAAAAATACTCAGAGCAATCTCCTCCTACCTTACTTCATAAAATGGATAGAAACAGTGGAAGTAAGATAGTCCCTAAAATACCTTGGCCGCCATTTAGTTTATGCTTAATCAGGTGCAGTAGAATAGATATTAGAGTAAGGATAATTAGCTTTCCTTAATCTTGAAGATGGGTGATAAGAATTCCAAGGGCCTCCCTGGCATTAGCTGCATGCACACTTAGTTTCACGTTGCACCGGTCCAATTCCTATTTATTCCCACTTCATTCAGGTTCACAGCAAAGGGCTTTCCCATTCTTTGGCCAGAAGTAGTAGGGGTCATAAAATTGCATAGGCATCAGCCATGAATTCTCTTCTCTGTAGATCCCTAAAGTAGATAGAAGGAAATAAACTTACCTCTGTGCGTTTCTTGTAAATTGCTTCCAAGTTGGCTCTCCTTTTTATGCTGCACCCTCTTTTCTCTTGTAATATAGGTTGCTGATTGGAATGTCTCCTACTGGGAAATATAAAGCTATTCTCACCCATTATTTGGAAACGGGGCAGAAACAAGAGGTCCTGGAGGTAAAGTATATGCTATTCACGGCTGTTTCTCCTTACCTCCAAAGATCAAGGACAGCACTGAAAATGTTGCGTGCTGAAATCAATCGATATAGATATGGCAGCCTTAGCTGTAACATAAAAGTCAGATACAGACTCAGGAGAATCAATAAGGGCAAATAAAATATTTGTTTAGTAAACCTTGTACTGTAGATTCTGGGCTTTGATTTAAGACATTTGTAAAGGAGTTTGCATAGCTAGGGTAAAATACTTAGGGAAACTGGTCCTTTGGAGTAATGTACTGGGCATATAAGTCATGCCTGTCCCACTAGGAATGGTAATTGTTCTACCCAAGAGACCTAAAGTTACAGATCTTAATAGGGAAATGAATTCCAAGTAGCTCTGTGTAATTCACGTCATCCATCATTTCCTTAGAGCCCCTCATAATTCAAAACTTTTTCAGTCATAACACTAGAAGGAGGAGGAAGAATTCTGATGAGCCTGTTGATTCTTTGGCCTCAGTGTGTGGTGGCACACTGTTGGCCCTGTACTGATTTCTGTGTCCCAGCAGGTTTGGAGCAACAGTGGGAGGGTAAGAAATATCAATCTCACAGCGCTGGATAAACATGGCAAAGTGTACACAGATGGTAAGGGCAGTAACAGTAGGCTTGGCCGCATGCTGCTGTCTGCAGGCTTAGCGATGGTGCTTCCTCAGCCCTGTGAGCTCTGCACTCTACCAGCATATCCCTTGATCATGCTCCTTCCTCCTACTAACATCCCTTTCTCAGTGCCAGAATGAAGTTCTCCTAGCTGTCCAGTATTGTATACTTCCTTTTTTTCCTTGCCTTTTCTGCAGATGGTGGCCTTTGTAAAGAGCTTTGCTGGCTATTGCAGCCTGGAGATTGCAGACTTTCAAATCTTGGTGGCAGATGCTGGGTGACATCCTGCCATGAATATCACCCATACTTTTCTGCTGCTTTGTCAAATTAATTGTGTTGATCAGGCTTCACTGCTATGTTTTGTGAAATGAAAGTGTCCCTGACCATGCAGGTTGGTTTTTTTAACAGCAAGTATAGGTCTAGGCCAGGGTTCCCCAAAGTGGTCAGTATTGATCCCCAAGAGTCAATGAGACTATCCAAGGGATTGATAAATGTCTGAAGATTAAAAAGGGTTCAGTAAAAGTCTGGGGGGGATTAATAGATGGTTGATAAATTATAGAAGGTTGATTGGAGTCAATTAAGCTTTTGGGGTTTCTCTAGAGCAGGGGTGTCAAACTCAAGGCCCGGGGGGCCAGATCCGGCCCACGGGGTGGTTAGATCCAGCCTGCGGGACTGCCCTGGATACAGGGAAGGACTGGCCAGCAGTGACTCTTCCAGCAAAAAGGGAACTCCGTTTTCACTGGCAGAGGGTTGCAGGAGTCCATCGCAGCCAAAAACAGAGCTCTGGAACCCATTTTCACTGGCAGAGTGCTCAGGCCACCACAGGTGCTCCCGAGTAATGTCGAACTGGCCACACCCACTCTTGGCCTCCAAGGTCAAAAACAACCCTGATGCAGCCCTCAGTGAAATTGAGTATGATATTCCTGCTCTAGAGCTTCAGGACAGTCCCTAGTCCAGAAGAGGGGTGCCTAGGAGTGAAACAGGTTATCCAGGGTTGAATGGTCAGCCACGGGTGAAAGCAATTTTGAATCTCTATCAGCTATCAGTTTCTAGTCACTGATAAATATAGTATTGCTCATCCTCTAATCAAACAACTTAATTTTCCTATTTCTGTTAGTTCATCTTCACCAACTGTTCCTTTATTGTGGATATTTCAGAGTCTAATATCGTATCAGTAATTATATTTTTAAAAAACTTTACAAGGCTTTCCAATTGACTGTCCATTAGTCCAAGAAAGAAAGAAAAAATCTGGTTTAAATTGAATATTGACCTTTAAGTTATTTTGTACCATCTTATATATTTCAGCACAAAAGTTTCTGTCTTTTTTTTAAACCTAACAGGCATAATGAAATGATCCTTCATATTGTCCATATTTCTAACATAAATTTGAAGTAGCTTTATATATTTTAGACAATTTCCCTAGAGTTATATGTCAATGGTACCTCATTTTATAAAATAATTTCTTTTAGACTGTAACAAAATATAAATCTTAGTTCATTTAACCACATATTTTCTCATTGTATGTAATTGTGTCCAGAGCTCTTAGCTCATTTTATCATACAGCATTTCACTTGTTCTACTTCAGATTTCAGTAGAAGTTTATACATTTTAGCAATTACATGTAAATAGTTCAATTTCGAATTTGTCATCTGCTGCTTAGTTCCAAAATATTTAATACATTTCTCAAAGGTTCTCTCCTTTCGCAAATTACTCCATTCCAGTCCCCTCATTAAAAAACCAACTCTTCCTGTAGCTACAAAAAGAACATATTCAATATGATTGTGGCTGGTATCAAAGAAATAAAGCAGTAATAGTTGAGAAGCAACAGTTGCTTCTAAAAAAAGGAATGATGAAATCTCTAAATAAAAAGAAATTTCAACAGTGTTTTGATAGGCTGGCTCTATGATTATATTTCCAGCTTTAATGTTATAAACCAGAGTTTGGAATGTAAGCCCCCAAAAGTCAAACTATGCTATGCTACTTGAGATTTCTTCTCTGGCTATACTGAACATGCTACCTCTCAGTTAACAAAATTCTGAGTTCTTTAAAATATGAAATGAATGAAACATCTGTGAAAAATTGTCTGTTGAGGCAGACCCTTTTCTCATAAAAGTCACAATATAACAGAAAGTACAATAGTTGTATAAGTGCGTGGTAATTTTCAGCTTTGGTTACCCTTTGTCTTTACCAACAATATACTAGAATTAAGTGAAACAGCCATAATCTTTTAAGGGTAGTAGGAACGGCTATCATTTGGAATTGTTCTATTTACTTGCTTTGTTTGAAACATTGGTATACCATTTCCATGGAAGAAATTTCTAGTGTGTAAAGCAGATCTACTTGCAACCTGAGAAAAATCCCTTTGCCATAAGTGGTAGCTGTAACTTGGTTTCATTGCATGCTTTAGCTTCAAATTCTGCAAAGTAGTGCTAAACACAGCAAAAGAAGGAGCCCTCTTGATGCAGGTAGAAGGATAAGTTACAATCGAAACACTCTTATCACAACAGTTCCCACCATGACAAAGAAATGAGTCGAACTTTGTATATAGTCATTAAAAATATTCCAATCTCAGCTAATTTCTTATCTCCAGCCTTGTTGATAAGTAATTGCCTATTTAATTGCCTTCTAAACTGTATAATGCACATAATTTATTTTAAATGCTTGTAACCTATATATAATCCTGGAAACTTTATACTGGGCTGTTGGCCTCCAAAACATCCAATAACTCACAGTATCAATAAACATAACAAAATGATCATTTGGATCCTGTTGTTTTGATAAGTATACCGGGTACTGCTTCTACTGTATTTCTCAATTTAAAGTTTGTGAAGGGGATTACAGTAAATGCTAACACAGAATGGTAAACCATAACTTGTTCAGTCATTTTACTGGCTAAGTTTATACATTGAGTTAATGCACAATCCTTGATTCACAAGCCACAGTGGCTAGACTGCAAATTAAACAAACCACATTAGGATTTAGGTATAGTATATGAACTAGGAGGCAAATGTTCATTCCGTTTACTAGTTTTAGAAAACATATCAATTCAGGAAACTTGTGACCTACAGTTTACAATCAGCATGTATGTTCTGGTTTTTTTTAGTTTGGACAGGTGATCCTGAAAACTTGTACTCTACCTACACATGTTATTTCCTATTTCTGTCCTACCACAGAGCAGTTTCGATGCTTTGCTTGGTCCAACTCGGAAACTCAGATTGTATATGTTGCAGAAAGAAAGCGTTCTCCAAAACAACAATTTTTCTCTCAGGAAGAATTCACTGAAGGACAGGAGGTAAATAAAAAAAGCCATAAAGTTTTTCCTTTCTTTTTATTTATTCAAATAACTGAACTATGTCAAGTATCTTATGGTCCAAGAGCTTATTAGTAACCAATGCAGCAACTTCAAAATAGGCTGGGTCAACAGATATGTTGACCTGCTAGCAATATTACCACTGTATTTTGCCAGTTGCAACTTCCAAGTCATCTCCAAAAACAACTTTGCATGGAGTTTGTTAAAATATCCAACCAAGAATTGATCAAAGCATTGTTTACTGTAATGAGGACATTATAAATCCTTAACTTTTGTCCCATTGCATGTTGAATTTCTCCATGTACCTATAGGCAAATATAAACTCAAGAAAAATTGTACAAAATTCACCATTGCATTCCATTGCATCATTGTGTTCGGTTATAGAAAATAGTTTGCAAATTTTAGATTTCAAATTTGATCACTATCCAGACTTATTAGTGTGATTCATGCAGCAAGCTTTGGGGGGAAAAAAAAGCTGTAGTTTATATTCAGTAAAAGGACTGCTCGTGAGGATAGGACACTCAGCTGATGATTGTCAGGCCCACATTTGAGACCCAGTTGTTACCTGGGATGGGGTGAGGTCCCATCACATCCTCCGTCGACCTAGCAAGTGAAAGTGGGTGACCGCAAGTAGATAGATGGGTACCACTTCAGTGAGGCCCCAGGCAATGGTGGTGTCGCCGTTCAATCCTTACACGATTGTAGTAGTATTTATATTCAGTCTATCTTGTGAAAAAATACAGATACATAGCTCTCTAAAATACTTATTTGTTTGATTACACTCTAGAATGAGCGGTTTGTGTACAATGACAACTGGGGAGAGGCACTGAGCGACAAAAGTGTCCCTGTATTATGTGTGTTGAATATTGAAACCACTGAGATTTCAGTGCTAGGAGACATCCCTGGACATCTCTCCCCTGGGCAGGTTAGTATAATGCAGCCTGGTAAGTTAAATTGGGAAGAAGACAAAAACAATACCCCAGGCCTCCGCTTAAGAATCATTACATTGCTTTTTGGTTTGAAAACGCATATATAAAAGATACATATTCAGGGTGGGAGGCTAAGGTGGGTTTTGGAAACTATTCTGTTCAGTTGAGGTTTAGCATGGCCCTTGATATGTTTGCCTCTTTTATAAGTGCAGTTTCTTATACGTTACTTCCATACTTTGAATAGGTAATATTCAGTGACCTCATAACAGATGCTATGAGTGTGCAAGGATAATTTTGCATTAGATAGAAAATACTTCTTAACCGTATAAGTGCATTTGTTAATCTCAGGCAAAATGTTGTCACATTAACTCTCCATCCACATTTATGCTTCTACTTCCAGATGGATCATTTTTATCAACCATAAAACATTTGTGGTCAGAAAAAAAGTGTGGAAAAAATCAGAAATTTGGGAAACAAAATGGAAATTTACACTGTTTGAAATTGTGTAAAATTCTGTTTATGAGGCATGGTAGTAGCATGATTTTTAAAACCATTCTGTTTTCTTCCAGCTTTTCCATTAAAGGGAAAGAAATAGGAGGAAATCTAATTGGCTTAGATTTTTAGTAGGAAGTTAGTTAATTGAAGCCAGGCTTCCTTTAAATTTTTAATTTCCTTTAAAACAGCTTGAAACACTGTTTGAAAACTGTTATTCAGTACTTAGTCTGACATTTATACTGTGTTCCAGTTCAACTGCATTGCTATTGTTTTCACTGCTGGGCGGTGTCTTGGCCTTTCATGCAAGTTTAGCTGAAGCATAGAATGGCAGCAGGAATCTCTTGGGGGAAAAAATGTGTTTGCAGGACTATTTCCTCCCAAACATTTGTAACAGAGGGAGAGCGTAATTGGAGGGCTACTACCAAACAGCAGTTCCAAGGATTGAATCAGCTCCTAATAGATGGTCTTTTTGAAGAATCAGATGTCCTACGTGGCATTCTTCAGTTTATGGAGGAAGATTGTGGGACATAGCATAGCCTAGCACTTAGTGCTCAAAATCTCACATGCTAATATTTTGGTTTTGCTTCCCTGGCCAGGCCCTGTGGTCCCCAGGTGACAAGGGAATAATATTTGTAGGCTGGTGGCATGAGCCATTCAGGTTGGGATTAAATGCCTGCTCCAATAGAAGGTAAGTGAGATTTCACGGGTTCATGAGAGCATATTATAAATGTATCTCATTTTTAGTGGGCCAACATGAATAATTGCTTTGAACAGCCCAACAGGTTTTTACTCAATTCTGAGATCAATAATTGTTTCTGAAATTCCCCTATGTGGAAATGTCAATTGGGTTTTAAAATAAAACAAATAGGGGACAAGCCCAACTTTATATCTGCCTTTCCTTAAACAAGAAAGCCAAGGCTTGCTGCCAGTCCACACTTCTAAGTAACTGCTTAAAAACAGGGTTGCTTAATTCATGTGTATTCAGTATTTCCTACTGAAAAAGAGAGTTTAAGCTTCCAAATCCTTAGTACTACACCACTTTCTTTCACGGAAAGATTGTGAATATTGGATCTTATTGTTCTTATTGTAAAATAGAGAGTTCTCTCTCAGGCTGTCACGATGTCTGGGTTGGTGGTAAAAAATGTTCCCTTCAGGTGAATCTTCACCTGTCCCCTCTCCCTGTTATAGGTCAGCTCTATTTCTCTTCGATCTGTCTGAAAATAGCTGTGGTAAGTCATCTCAGAGATTATTTTAAGTGTCCTAAAGTGTCCACTTGCAGTCCAGAGAAAAAGGTCTGCTTTCCAGAATCTGCCTCAAACAGGTTTACACATTTGACTATATGTTGTAAAGATAGTCCTCAATGTACGACCAGTTGCTTAGTGACTGTTCAAAGTTACCTCGGACCCTCCCAAAAAGGGAGGGAAACTGCAGCACCACCACCCCATCTCCCCCACCCATCCCACCAGATCTTCCAGGTCTTAGCCTGCTCCCAAGCTGGCCACTCAATCACAGAAAAGAGCCTAAACCAATTAGCAGAAGCAGGCGGCTCCAAAAACGGAGTACTACAAGTCCTTTGGGTGACTGAATGGGAAATAGGTCTTGGCCTACAGGTTGTAAACCGTCTCCATGTGCCAGTTGCTTCTCCTGACAGGCTCCCTTACGTGACTGAATCACCGGTTTCGGAGCAGGCCAAAGCCGGGGGGGGATTCTGAGTGATAGAGAATAGAGCACTGGGTGCATCAGGCATGGGAGATGCCTGTGGCAGCTGTGGCTGGGTCTGCGCTATGCTGCCAAGGCTTTTCCAACTACTGAGGCACCCCATACTGCACTTAACAGCCCAATGTTCATTAAATGGTTGCATTAAGAAGATGGGGATTATTAAAAGGCTTCACTTAATGGCCATCACGTTTTATGACTATAATAGACAGAGTCCAGTTGTGTTGACAGGCAATAATAAGACCAGCCTCAATTCCTGCTTTGCTGGGTCCTGCAGAGCTTGGTACTTTCTCTACTTCTGTTTAATATCTACATGAAGCTGCTGAGTGAGATCATCTACCACCATGGTCTGAGATAGCATCAATATGCTGATGACACAAAGCTGTATGTCTCAACCCTAGTGAGTTAAGCAATGCCTTGACCTCCCTCTCGTACTGCTTGGAGGCTCTTAAAGGGCTGGATGGGCATCAGTGGGCTTAAGTGAACCCTGGCAAGATGGAATTACTCTGGTTTGGGGCTCTTTGGCCCATGGAGTCAGTGCCATCTTTGGTCTTGGATGGGATGTCACTGACCCAGATAGACCCAGTGCATAATCTGGGGTTCTCCTGGACTCAACTCTTTCTCAAGGAGCAGGTGGCAGTCATGGCCAGGACAGCCTTTGCAAAACTACAGTTATAACACCAGTTATGCCCTTTCCTGGACCAACAATCCCTGCTCATAGTCACCCAGGTCATATCCACCTTTTGACTATTGCAATGCTCTTTCCATGACAATATAATTGAAAAATATCCAGAAGCTTTGATTCAAAATGCAGCGGCCCTCGTGGTTTTATGCAGGCCTAGATGTGCATGTGTGTCATTTTCTGCACAAGCTGATTGGATTGGATGCTGATTTGCTTCTGGATCCAATTCAAGGTGCTGGTTGTCACCTTCAAAACCTTACATGGCTTGGGACCAAGTTAGATGAAGGTCTGTCCTTTCCAGGTCACATCTACCTGACCCACCAGAGTGGGGAGGCAGGGAATACTACAGGTCCCCCCTCTTAAAGAGGTCTATGTAGCAGAACCAAGGAAAAGGACCTTCACTGTGGTAGCCCTATGAAGCATCATCCCAGAAATAAGATTGGCACCTTGACACACTTTGGGCAATGCCCTGAAGACCTGGTTTTGCCAATTGGCTTGGGGCCACAGAGTGGGATGGAGCCCATCAAATGGCTCATTTGATTGTTGTCACCAGGGAGTGGGGATTTATTGCTTTTTTATTGTTTTTTTATTGTGTTCTTTTCTTTTAATGTCATCCAAAGTCACTGAGAGTGAGTTGGGTAGCCATATAAATTTTCTAAAATAAATGAATAGTTGTAAGCTGAGAATTACATGAAATATACAGATGTGGGTCAGGTGTTTTGTATTTCTGGTAACTGTATAAAGAAGAAAAGTACTGTTTTTCTTTCTTTAGGACACCAAAGGAAAAACATAATGCCTTCTTTGGAGTACTCCCAAAATACTGGGGTTCTGCAGTGTAGGGATTAGTTTAAATTAGTTTTAAATTTGTAATTTTAATTGTTTTAAATTTTTAGATTTTTAATTTTATAATTGGTTTTAATTGGTTGGCCATTAATTTAGTTAATTTTAATTGTGTTTTAACTATTATGTATTTGTGTCCTTTTTAGACGGCTGTACACCACCCCAAGTCCTTCAGGAGGGGGGGCGGTATAGAAGTTGTGAAAAATAAATAAATAAATAAATAGGGAAACTGTTTCTAATATTCTCATATTTTGAGTGAAATTCCCAGAGGTGTGTCATTTTCTGATGTCTGAACTTTGAGCAAGCATAGTTGTTGGGCATTTCAAAGTTCATATAGTATCTCCAGCCATTGAGCTGCAATGTTTTCTGTTTTGAAAGCATCAAGAAATAGATTCTCAGAAGGAACTTTGGAAGAACAAGTACAGGCAATACTTTCAGAAGACCAATTTAAATATTAATTCATGTAATGTTATCACTTGGTCTTTGGTCAATTGTTGTTATTTAAAATGAGATTGAATAACCTTTCTTATTGTCGCATATGTAGTTGTCTTAAGACACAAATCCATCCTCAACTTTGCACCCCATTCTGGTTGCAGAACTATTGACTTCAGATGATCAGTCTGTTTCTTCTCCCCGGCTCAGCCCTGACCAAACTCACCTGCTGTACTTGGAGGGACCTGTGTTTGGGTCTCATCGCCAGTGCTTGAAGCTACAATTGGTGAGTGGCTGAAAATATGTTGTCTGTCCCTGTCAGCTGAGAATAAGTCAAAGGAACATCAGTTCATCCTTTCCATTCCAAACTTACTTTCCCTCAGAAATAATAATCATGCCCCTGCATGCTATTTCCACTCCTAAACTCTCAGGGCTTCCATCTCTCAAAGGTGGGGGGAGGGGGGGGGGAGATTTCTCAGTGGCCCAGTACTGTCTTCCTCCCAAATATTCTCAAAATATTTTTAGTAATAAGCTAAAACTAATTGGATTCAAACATCCTACTAAGTCATAAAGTACTGCTTACAAGGCTGGGTTCACTCAGTACACTAAGCCAAAACCATCATATTAATACTTGGCATGATGTATGACTTCTCTATAAAAAGCTCCCACTATTTTCAGTCAGAAGCAATGGTGCCCTGGGAACTAGAAATTATATGAAATATTAGGCCTAATATAGCTGAAAGACTGACTTCCTAGAGCAGTGATGGCGAACTTTTTAAACACCGAGTGTCCAGACTGCGTGCACGCGTGTGCAGCAGAGACCCAAAGACCAGCTGGCCGGTGAGAGGCGGGGCATCCCAACATTGGCAGCTCTGCAAGAGGTGAGATCTTCCTACATGAGCTTGTTTCATCGTTTGCAGGGAAACATCTGTGCCCTGAAAATGATGAAAGGGGTCTGTGTGCCACCTCTGGCACACGTGCCATTGGTTTGCCACCATTGTCCTAGAGCATTGTCAATGATCAATTATAATTAGAAAAGTAAATGATGATATCTTAGCCAGCTAGTACAGAACATTTTCAGTCACTTGAAACTGTTCAGAGACTTTTATTATATTCTAGTTTCGAATGGAAAGCAAGCTAAAAAAATATAAGGGCACATACAATCAATGTCCCTTGTTCTTGTATCTACTGAATGTCATCACTGATTACCATTATAAAACTAATACTGAAATTAGGAAAATGCTCATTGTGCAATCTTCTCTCCTGCTTAGCTCAACTGGCAAACAAAGTCCTCGAATACAGTAGTAGACATAGTCAGAACTTCCACAGCTGGTAAGTCCCCATTTCAGAGAATATATATCCCAAATTTGAATAGCATTTTGTGATTACCCTCCATTTCAGTTACATATCTTAATTTTATGTACAGTGGTACCTCTACTTACAAAGAGCTCTACTTACAAAATTTTTGACTTACAAATTTTTTTCGAGAAAAAAATAGTCTCTACTTACAAATTATGTTCCAAGATACAAAAGGCCATCAGCTCGGGCAGG
>JAEANM010000120.1:11532-45824 GCA_017656035.1 Myanophis thanlyinensis | reverse complement strand
AGACCCGAAAAGACCTAGACCTGAATATATATAGATATATATATGTATATATATGTTATGTCACATTTAAGAAACTTTTTAGAGTATCGAAGGATTTTGATTGTATCAGGGAATTTCAGCATTCCTTAACAGAAGCGGCTCAGCAATGTATGGCTTCCATGGCAACCATAGGCTTGTCTCGGTTCATTTTGGGACTTATATGTATAGCAGGGCATATGGATAAAGTGATTTTTGTTATTCTGGATAAAGGATAAAGATCCAAAAAGATCCCGCTGTCACGGAGAGATTATTATCTAGTAACATTTAGAATTTTGGTGCTTTTATGTTATGTAGTAGTGGGGAATTCATAAGCGGAGTATCTTCAGGAACTAATTTGCAGGGGATTCTCTACTCACAAGATCAGGCAATCCTTTTGATTGATGTGGGGCACTTACCAGCTCATGGTCCCTCCTTAAATCCTCTGCTTGGTACACACCTCAGGCATATGGCTTCAAAATATCAGAAAAAACAGAAAGATGAATCTAAGCAAATTTAATAAGACCTATTCCGTAGGGTAGTGTTTCTCAACCTTGGCGAGTTGAAGAAGTGTGGACTCCCAATTCTGGCCAGGGAATTCTGGGAGTTGAAGTCCACACCGCGTCAAGTCGCCATGGTTAAGAAACACTGCCGTAGGGGTCATCTCTGCTTTTGTTATATAAGCACAATTTCATCCTGCAATATAGGAAGGAAGAATTTCCTACAACTTGTTGTAACAAGCTTGCAAAATACTTGTGCCTTTTTGGACTTTGACTTTACTATGAAAATCAAACTATCGAGGCAGCCTGTTGACCATCTTTGATAAATCTTTGTTTTAATTTGCCCAGTCCAAATACAGGCACAAATCGTTTGAAGGGTGGAGGCCAATAACATGATCTTTAAACCCATTTCCATTCTGGTTTTGAAATACTGCCGGAAGGGAATTGACTAACTGGGTGTTAGAAACTATGAACACTTCCTTGAAGAATGCTTATTTTATAACTCTTCTAAAGGAAACAGCTGTAAGACCCTTGATAATTATTATTCAATTTTCAAGCTTCCTTTTCTAAATAAAGTGCTCCAGTGGGCAGTGGCATCTCTGAGATTTCTTGAATGAAGCTGATTATTTGGATCCTTTCCAATCTGCTTTCAGACCTTGGTTTTTGTAATCAGAATAGCTGAGGTCAATTTGGTGAAAGATTTATAAGGAAAATTGGAAAGAGAAAAGAACATTTATTTGACAGTATCCTTTATAGGCCACAAGCCGGTAGTACTGATATTGGATCAGTTCCCAGTCAGCTTTCTAATCCATCATGGGTCTTCTCTATAGAGCCCTAAATGGTTGGTATCCAGGTCAAAAACAAAATGATACCACATCATTGTGATGTCATCACACAGTGTAAGTTATAGGATTTGCCTCCATTATATAATTCATATCTTATGTGCATGATGTCATTTGCCTTCTCTTGTCTTCTGTGAGATGCCCATAGACCAGAACATCTAAAAAATACCTCTTACCATGCTCACAGGCATGTAGTTTACAAATGACATCAGATATCTAGTTACATCTCCCATGATCTAGAAACATAGTTTGAAATACGGTATTTTTTTATAACAGCATCTTAAGTATGGAGCTCTATTAAGGACAGTCTTAATGACCCTTAATTATTATGCTCAAGCTGCAAAGACCATATTGTTCCGTTGAGATTTTAAGCTTGTTTTTTCCTTCCCTAAGATCTGTTCTATATTCCTTTATACTCCCCCACTGCCCCAAAGGATGCCTATGGCAAATGTTCTGCATTCTTATCACAACATATAATCAAGTCTTTCATAATCTAGTGTTTTATTGTTGTTTTTATCTGGATATTTTTAAATATCTCAAATGACCACTGGGGAAGAAAGATAATTTTTGTGAAGTATGTGAAGGAGATAAATGTCCTATTTTATCTACCTCTTTATGCATTTTCTTCCATCAAATAAACTCATTTTTGTCTGTTGCAGTCAGAGATGCTTCAAATATGGTGACATCTGAGAGGCTCATGTTTAGCTGTTATAGGAAAAACAGACAGTTTTGCCATTGAGTGTACTCCCTTCATTAAGAATACTTCACTCTGGAGAAATGGGTAGATTAAATTCAAAGACTCTAAGTAGAAACTGCTAATCCAGGCATTAACCAGAATCATCATCATCTTGCATGGAGGGCTTCCATCAGCGAGCTGATAAGCAACCTGTATGCAGATTAGATAGAACTGCAGATTTTCTCAGCTTTGTGACTAAGTAAAATTTGCCTATTTTCCCCTAATAAGTCCCTACTGATTCCTGAACAATAATCCTGAAATAATATGAAAAATAAAGATAATCTGAAAGCAAAGATCCTTGAGCAATGCTAGTTTGGGATTTGACTAGGTATCCAGAAAGACACTCACATTTTATTTTACTTGTGAAAATTGCAGGCTGGAAGCCAAAAGCAACCAAACAGCATTTCCTTTATAGCCCACATAACCTTTCAGAGTAAATTGAACTACAAATGACAATTCTCCCCTATTTTTCCCCCCAGATAGGTGGGTGGGTGGGGAAATGAAACCCCCAAACACCCCCTAATACTTCTGAGGTTCATATTCCAAATATGCTATGCAACCCAAATCCTGTACAATCCAACTGGATGTAGATTCACTTCTGCTATATTGGCGCCAAAATGAAAATGGCAGCATTAGTTAGACCCAGTAAGTGCTCATTCTCTCCAAACTCTTTTTGCTATCTTTCATCAAGAAAGAAAGAAGCTATTCCCTTCTGTAACAACGGCATTGAGCCTGATATCATCCAAGGGGTAGGAGCTGCATGAGACAAGATATTCACCCCTTTCAAACTCACCAAGATAGTTTAGAGATTTCATTGGGTTCGAGACAGAATGGTTCATAGCTGCATCCAGACAATGCACATCCCTCTCTACTCCTGATGCTGAAGCTGAGATTTCTGCTGGATCTGTTCAGCCATACAGCTAATTGGGACCGGGACTATGTATTTTTCTGGTGTCTAGCCTTCAAAGGAGTTATTAATTAGCCTGAGCTTAGTACAATAGCAAGAGACTCATTTAACAGATATATGGATACACATATTAGCAAAGAATAAATTGTGTTTCTGGCCAAATGAGCAAGATCTGAATAAGTGATAACTTCCTTTTGTAGGAGAAACCTTCATGAGAAACAGAATATCTCCTCCCCTGGGGAAATTCTTGATTTACATTGTTTTCTTTCACTAAAACAGTGACAAAACAGGTCAGCCTCATATTTGGCAATTTATTTATTTATTTATTTATTTTACAAGGGATTGCTAACTTCCATAATTGATGTTGGATTAGAATTTGACATTAAAAATAGCAACAAAGTTGTTTTCTTTTAACTATTTAGTAGGAAATTTAGTATTAGGAAGTGCTTGTTTACCTAATAAGGAATAGCCAGTTTCTGTCCTTGTTATTGTCTTACTGTAAATATTTTTAAGGCAAGCATATGCAGCTGACTTGGAGGCAGACTAAGTCACACTTTAGTCTAATTAAAATCATTGGGATATATTACTCATGGTTAGGTTCTCCCCCTGATATAAATGGAATCTAATTTCAAGTAGTGTTAAGAACATTCTATGTGGAAATTAAGCAGCGCATCAGCTGCTACTTCCAAAATCCTGTCAATTTATCAGACGAGGTAGCATATAAGATACATTTTCTCTTATTTTTCTAATGCTTAAAACAAACCAATAAAGAAAACTCTCCCATTGAAAACCAGAATAATTCAACATGCCAGCCCAGGGTGAATTGGCCATGGCAAGTTGGCCGTGGCAAGTTGTTCCATTCCGTTTAGACTGCCAATGATCACATCCTGTGACCTCTTGGGAGAATGGACAAGCTTTGAAGCCAATGGATCCAAAGCTAGTCCAACTCAGTTTTGAGCCCATTTTGTGGGAATGCAACTAGTAGCGAAATTAATGTTGCTGGAGTTTTTCAAAAGCCCAGCTTGTGCTTTCAGTGAGGACAACAGAATTTATCTTCCAGCTCATAATGCTGTTACTCAGTAGATATGAGGGTTAGTATTTCTATTATTCTGGATTGGTTTTAGTTTCTTAAAAAAAATGTAAGAAAGGAACTTATTTCTCTGTTAATCAATGTGGCATAAGTTCTGATTACCATAAACCACAGCCTAAAATGCCACATGTAACTCTTCAATGAATAATGATGGGAGAATTATTATCCAGTCAGAATGATAACTAAGATTGATAACTAAGTATTGATAACTAAGAAACAATATATAGAGTAATTGTTTCATAGAAGGTTAAATATTTTGAGCCTAGTAGTTTTAGATTATGTAAGCTCTGTGTATTTAAATACCAGGCAATTCCAGTAATGTTGAAATATGATAAGCTTCTATTTCTTCTCTCTTTTTGGCTTAATTGCATGTTTATTATGAGGTTTATCTTTGCCGTAATTGTGCAGAAACCCTTTAGGAACAACTCACTGGTAAATGATCAGGAAAGGAAAGAACTAATATTTTAAAGATGCAAATATCAAACCATCAGTATGGCCTCTCAACCAGTCTGACATTCCCTAAACCCAAATTGGCTTTAGATCAGTTTTTCACAGATCAAAGTTGATTTGCATTCAATAAACATGTGGTGAGAGACATATGACTCCAGGATTCAGAAGTCAAATGCTTACATAAAGGAATTGGTGCATGAGGGCAAAGAGAAGAAGGAAAACTGAAATTCTTTTTGAATGATTTAGTTTGTATCCTTAGGTGACTATGTATCTTATTCACTTTAATGTCTACAATATCTTTAAAGTCCTATAATGCAGTACTGTATAATGGTTATGCTATTAATATGCCAGTAGGGAAATCTCACTTGGCAGTAGTTCTCACAGAGTAATTTGGGGCCAAACACTTTATTTTCATTCAATCAAATTCACATAAAGAAGCACTGTGATATAGTGGTTAAGACCCCAGGCTAGATACTGGGAGACCATGAGTTCATGTCTTGCCTTAAGCATAAAGGTGATCTTGGGCCAGTCACTTTCTCTCAGCCTTAGAAAGAAGGCAATGGCAAACCACTTCTGAAAAACCTTGCCAAGAAAACTGCAGGAACTTATCTGGACAGTTGCCAGGAATCAACAATGATTAGAAGGCACAGAAGAAGAAAAACAACAACATGATAGTTGAGATAAAGATAAAATGAGGGATGTTGAATGAAATATGCAATAAACAAACAAATCAAACTATTTCCAGATTGTTTCCTGGCCTAGAATGAAGGTATGCTGTACCTCACACCATTCATATCTATTGAAGTTAAAGAGGTGGCTTGTGAGACCATAAGATGAAAAGTCAGATTTATGAAATAAGGGATATTTCAATTTCTGGCCATAGCCACAGGACTACTAATGAAGACAGAGTAAATCTAATGGCCCTTACCTTGGTCTCATGGAATAGATTGCTTATGATAGTTCAAAGACTATTGAGCACAAGATTCTGTAAGATTGGTAATTACTTCTGAGCACAGCAGTGGCTTCTGCTCTTTGAGGCGAATATCTTTGAAAGCTTTTGATCAATCAAAGCAGGGCTGCTAAAATCAAGATAACAGAATTACAGAAAGGACAAGCAGATGCCTACATAAGGTCAAGAGCAAGGGCTTAGTGCTCAGACAAAAATGGAAACAGCAGTCCTTCTGTTGCTAGGTTGTCCTTGTTTTCTCTACCATTTGGAGACTGGCATAAAAATGTGGGAGGAGGAGGAGGAGGAGGAAGCAGCAATGGAAGGAAAATGAGAATTTATAGCCCTTTTTTCCATATGTCTAGAGCGGCTAATAGATCAAATAAGAGTAATACATATTTCAATTTGTCAGCAAGATAAATAAAGCTATAGATCTTGTCAACAGATTATATTGAAAAGCAAGATATGCTATATGTTTATAGTGTATCTTTTACTTTTACCAGCTTTCCAAAATCAATGGGTTTTCTCAATATTAGTCCAGTGCTCCCCAAAATTGGCTAGTTTGGTCACCGGAGATTGAGCCCAAAAGATCTGAGATGTCTTTTTCTGGGGCAATAATATTAGCCACAGTATTTACAATCGGCTAATGCCTAGTCAGCTGGATTTCTACTGCCACTTACAATGCAACATTAATCTTTGGTTTGTTCAGACATCTAACTAAGAAGTTTCACTGTGGTTAATTTACCAGTTACTCATTACTGGAAACCATATCATTATAGTTCTGATAATCAAACATTGGAAAGCCAGCATTTTCCCATTTTTGATATGCATGTTGCATCATATTAGGGAGTATGACCCAATCCAGACTATCAAATTAAACTATGGCTTAGAAAATGAGTATCAGATCTATACATATTAACTGTTTTCCTCCTTTATATAATTCTAGAGACTGAGAAATTTTATTTGCCTTCCGACCAAACTTTTCTATCACATATAGAATTATAGTCTAGTCAATGAGGCAGTGGAAAATGGGAAAGGATTCCAAAATGATAAGCCACATGTTGTGCTATGACTTATATTATCATCCATCACTTCTGTTTCATTGGAATATAGTGACATCTATGGAGCAGGTGGGGGTGGGAGGCCGATGATAAAGCTTCACATTAATGCAATGCAGGTTCCACACTTTTATAATGTGTCATGATATCACCCACATGTGTAAAAGGGGCATATCTTACTACGCAACCGTATAATCCTGTGGATGCCTTTGTTATGGTATCTTGGAGGGCCTTGGTGACTTGAATACTGTTTTCTCCTGTTAATTTCTATATAAGAAACCCCTATAAATTAGAACACTGAATTAAAAACAGCTAGCCAGGACCAGTATAGCTTTGTTAACTAGCTTAGATCTCATCTTGAAATTCATGGAACTTGTGGAAGTAGAAATTTTCACACTCCGTCCTTTCTACCATGATAGGGAAGATTAATACCCAAGTTCAAGGCTTAAAATGCCTGAAAAATAGTTTATACAATCATTGAAAACAATTCACCCTCTCACTAGATTAATCTGATCAACAATACTTTTCCTTAATTTAGCCCAGGTTTGTTTTATGTCTGCCTGATTTTATTTTTAAAGATTTTTCCTTAAAAAAATAGATAAACAGAAACTACTGGATAGCAATCATTTCCCCCCAAAAAAATGCCTTTGTCTTGGCATTATTATTTCTGAATAATAAAAAAATGTGGCTTCTGATAACCAAGTTCTTTTACCTAGAAATATACTCGTCCTCCCCACTTTCTCCACCCCAAAATATAAAAATGAGCCGAGGGGGCAGGAATGGTGAAGAAAACTCTGCCACTCTGTTCTTTGGTAAAATACGTATTACATTTTGGAGGACAGTCCTCCTGACTAATAGCCATTTTGTGAAATAACTTATCTCAAAATACCAAGCATACCCATGGTTTAAGAACCCTGGGAGTCTCTACTGAGTGTGTGTTTTTTTTAAATATTGCTATCTTAAGGAATGATCAAATTTCAATAGGACTTACTAATTCTTGTCAAGATATATCATCCCTGAAGCTTCCTTTGCTTACTTTCTTGATCAGAAGTTAGAACTGTTGCTGGTAACAAAAATAGTGACTATTTTACAATTCCGTAATTGTGGAGTTTTACAGTAATTATTTAAAGAACAGGCACAATCCAGCAACATTCCATTAATACAAACTAAGTGGCGTGTGTATTTTCTGAGAAATTTGTTATTATGCTGGATGGTATCCACTGCGCACATTTAAATAAAATACTAAGCATCACTGTTATTGAATAGTTGGAGACGTGTGTTGTTCTCAGGCCATTAGTTATTTATGAGGAAAATTATTTTCTTTTAATTATAAAAGCCAACAATTGCATAAGGTTCAAAAAGGGCAGGATAGTTGTGGATAATATTTTGACTTCATAGGAAAATTCTCCCACTCTTTCTTAATTGATGTAACTGTGGAAACACAGACCCTTTTTTTTAATTAACAGAAAAGCAAACAAATGAGAGATAACTTTTTCCTCTTTTGAAATAAAGCTTGCTCCTCATTAGCAAAGCTTTTATAAATATTTTTCATCTAACTGTTCCACAAGTACTTCAAAACAATGTTATTTTATTGATCCTTATCGTCCTATTTATCTTGATGTCATTGTGTCAAAATAAGTGTTCCCTTAGGCAGGAAGCCAACTGGGTGACTTTGAGGCAGTGTTATTTTCCTCTCTGGCCTCGGAAGAAGGTATTGGTAAATTATTTCCCAAAAAGTTGTCAAAAGGAGATTTATTCATGTAGGCATTAGGAATGATGACTGACTTGAAGGCCTATCAACAACACATACATACACAGAGAGAATGGAGATACTCCCAAGGGCTTAATTTTATACACAATGACTATAGTATAAATGCATACAGCTTTGCCTTTGGCTCCTGTTTGTGGTTAAAGATTCTTGTTTTACAGTGTTGATGGATTAAAATTTGCTCCATTTGTTCCAAACTCCAAATTTACTAGGTTCCATTCTAAATTGTTCCAGAATTATCTAATCAGATTGGCAAATGTATCAATAAAACACCAAGAACACTCCCACCAATACCGACAGGGCAAACCACCAGTATACAAAAATAGGAGCAAACCCCACTCCCTCCTAGCACTGATTATGTTACCTAGTTTGATAATGAAATATCTGCAAAAAGACCACCAAGCTCAGAGAGAACCAAGAATCTCATATGGCAAATATATTTCATAAGTAATATTGGAAAGGTTACAAGGATAATAAATATATACTACATTGTTTAATATTGAGATCACTTTTCCAGCATACTGAAGAGATCTCATATTTGAAAGACATACAAATTGAAAACATTCTCATCCCTTCTAGAAATCTTTCCTCTGAATACAGCCATTTCTTAAATTCTGCTGTTAAGGAAGGACATAACAATCCACAAATTTATGATATCTTTCCTTAGCAATACCTCCTTGCCAACAGCATAGTTCTTATCTTAGGTCCTATTTCTTTCAGTCTGCATTTCCCAGTAGTTACACCCAAATAATAATAACTCGGATCCTGAAACAAATTAACAAAATTCATGAACAGAATATTATTTTGTTTGCCCCACTCACAGTTCTTAAAAAGCAAATCAGATTTAGAAGTGCCCTCCAGTTTTTTTAATCTTGTTCGCAGCTGGCCAGGAATGAGAGAGAGAGAGAGAAAGAAGTTGCATTTAATATTTAGGCAGCAGTCTGAAGACCTGGTCACTGTGCACTGTCATCTCCTTTTGCCTCTTTTTGATGTTAGAGAGCTTCAAAAGAACAGATTGCAGGAGTTGATACTGTCTACTAAAAGAGATTTCTCTGAAACTGTGCCAGAATTCTGTCACTAGGGTCAGAATTCTTCAGTCAGAGAAACAACTATCAAAATTTCTATCAGCCCTGAGATATCCTTCCAGGAGCGGAATGGGATAACTTGCCACAGCCAACTCGCTGTGGCCAACTAACCACGGTTAACTGACCATGGGACAACTTTCTGGGACAATTTAACAGTTCAATTTAATTATTTATAATAAATTTAAAAATATTTTTGTTTGTGTCATTCACAATTTATTCTGTCTCTCATTTTGTATCCTTTAATGATTCTATTCCACACTTTGTTTGATATTAGTGTAACTCTTGTCTTGCAGTGAGTTGTTCCATGGTAAGTTGGCTGTGGCGAGTGGCGAGTGGCGAGTGTCTCGTGGCGAGTTGGCCATGCCAAATTGTCATAGACCCTTCCATTAGCCATAGAATTAGACTCTTAACTGTAGGATTATAATCTCAGAAACAAAACCTATGTCCTCAAAAGGGTCAAGGGAAAAGAAATCTTTTTCATAAGACATCTTGTACACATTTATCAGCTGTCTGTCTCAAAAGACAACAGAAGATGCTTAAAAGGAATTCATAAGATAAGCAGTTCCATAGAATTCATACTTTGACATCTGCCTTTTATCAATTTTATTTGTCCATGTTGTGCAATAGCAAGTGTTAGATCTGTAAAGCTTTCCATTAACATACAATCATATTTGTTGTTATTGTCACCAAGCTTTGGATTCACACAATTTTTTTTTCTCCCATCCTGATGTGATTTTGTTTCCCCACACAGGGAAATCCACATATAAGCCAAGTTGAAATATAGTTGCAACTTGATCCTCACTGCCAGCTATTGTTCAAAAGGCTGATGGTTAATTAATCAATCACATATATTTCTTTACCACTCATCTCTAATGATTCTTGGATGCTTGTAGCAAACATAGCTGAAATTCAAGGGAAAGAAAACATGGAGCAGATTAATAAAGCAGAATGTGTTTTGAAGGAGCTTTGTCAGACCTTAACTCGGACAGTCAGGCTTTGAGTGCACCCACTTATATAAATCAAAATACCACACTTCATACTTAGAAGGGAATGTCAGATAGCACACCTTTTTCTTTGCAGAAATATAAATGCATTAGAAGGGAAGCCACTTAAGAGTGAAAACCTCAAAAACATTCCAAGGAGGATGGAAAGTGGACAGGATAGGAGGAAAGGTATATAAAAATTATATACCGCCCCGAGTCCCGTGGGAGAGGGGGCGGTATATAAATTCAAATAAACAAACAAGCAAACAAATAAATAAATAAATAAATGCCACTGTAGAGATGCGGGGGTGGTGTGGTGTGGGGTCATGGGGGTGGGGGTGGAACGGGAAAAACATAACAGAGTATTAGAATCTAAAATGCTCCATACAGAACTACAAAATGTCATTGCAGTTTCTACTTTTATGTATCTATATGCATTCCTCACAATCAGTATGTGCTGGGCTGGTTTCTTTCCTATTTAAAGAGCAGATAGCAACAGCTCAACATAATTTAGTTTTATATTATTACATGCTTTTGGAAGGGAGGGGCAACATTCTATAAAACAATGTTGCCTTCACCTAAATCAAATTAGTGGTCATTTAACTCAGTGCTCAGCTTCTTTCACTGTGCCCTCTTCCTTCTTTTTAAAACTTTTTAACACCAACCCTCCAATGGCCCCAGACAAGGAACAAGTTACACCAACCTGCCTTCCATCAAGGACCTATATACTGCACGAGTCAAAAACAGGGCTGGGAAAATATTTAAGGACCGGTCACATCCTGGACATGGATTGTTTCAACTCCTACCCTCAAAATGATGCTATAGGGCACTGCACACAAGAACAACTAGACACAAGAACAGCTTTTCCCTGAACGCCATCTCTCTGCTAAACAAATAATTCCCTCAACACTGTCTAACTATTTATTAAGTCTGCATTACTATTATTTTCATCATTCCATCACCCACCCACCCCACTATGATTATAACTTCTTGCTTGTATCCTTATGATTTATATTGATTGTCTCCTAATATGATCTACTGCTTATTTATACCCCATGACTATCATTAAGTGTTGTATCTTATGATTCCTGCCATATGTACTGTTGTATATTGAGAGCTTATGCACTGAAGACAAATTCCTTGTGTGTCCAATCACACTTGGCCAACAAAGAATTCTATTCTATTCTTTAAAAAAAATGAAGTTCTGATTTATATGGATGCATTCATATAAATCAGCATGACTAATTAGGAAACCAGAATCAATAAGGATTTATATAAATTTTATGTCTACTAATATAGATGTAAAAAAGCAGGTTTTAAATAATAGCCATAATTTACAGAAGAAAAAGCACAACTCTTAGCACAATGACTAGGTGATCTGTGCGCCTGCTTTGTTCAGATCTTAATTGTTGAGTGTCAGTTTCATAGCTCCCCATTCTCCTTTTTTCCCAAGGCCTTTTAATTAGACTTACATTGCACACCCATCCAGACAGAAAACACCTTCAAAGAGAGGATGCATTTAGGAAATTTGACACATTTGTGAAATTCGATGCATTTATTAAATTCGACGCATAGTTTCCGCAATGTATAGACAGAAGTGAAAATATGTTAGGTTTGCTGTCCTGAGACAAGACATCTGATACCCTAGTAAGGAATGAACAACAAGGACAAATATATTATACAGCTAATCCTCACTTAGCAGCCATAGTTGGGATGGGCAAGTCAGTTATTAAGCAAAATAGTTGCTGACTGAATTGTGTTAACGATCTGCAGCTTTCCTTTGCTTTACAGCTCTGCAAGGGTCAGAAATGCAAGGATAGGTTGCAAAGTTACTTTTGCAATTTACTAACCCAGCTGAATTCTGTATCTCTAGTGAGGAATAAATTATTCTAGGCAGCTTGCTTTTTGCAACATCTTGCTTGTGAGGCTTTTCCAAAGATTTCATACTTTTTCTGCCATTTTGGCTCATCCTAATTGAGATATTACAGGCGGCAACAATCCTTTGGCTTTGACGCCACATCTGCCTCCTTTTGTAACACAATAGTTAAGATATCAATCTGGTATCCACTTTGTGTCACTTGCTTGGCTATCTCTTTTTCCAGAAAGGGGCAGGCTGCTTTGGGACTATCTATCAGACAGCTGCTTTTGGACCTTGAAAAAAAAAAGGGCGAAATCTATTGTTGCTGGCAGAACTAAGCATTTGGACAGGCTTGTATCTGAGTATTTTGCAGAGATACCCGAGAATGAGACTTGGTTAACACAGCCTTGACACCAGTGGTGGAATTCAATTTTTTTTACTACCGGTTCTGTGGGCGTGGCTTGGTGGGCGTGGCTGGGGGGATCATGTGACTGGGTGGGCAGTTTTTGTAAGCAGGACAACAAAGATTAGGCTAGAAACAACACCAGAATGTTTTTTTCCTGCCTTCCTGACAGGATTAACTGTAAAGATTAAAGATTTCCCTGTAAAGATTTCCCTGTAAAGTGGAAAAAAAACCACAAGGTTTCTTTTAACAACCGGTTCTCCAAACTGCTTAGAAAATTTACTACCGGTTCTAGCGAACCAACTACAACCTGCTGATTTTCACCTCTGCTTGACACACATTTCAGTCAGAATAGAGCTGGAAGGGATCTTGGAGGTCTTCTAGTCCAATACCCTGCTCAAACAGGAGAGCCTATATACCATTTCAGACAAGTGACTGTCCAGTCTCTTCTTTAAAACCTCCAGTAATGAAACACTAGGGTGACCAACCATCCTCTTTTGCCCGGACATGTCCTCTTTTTACGTCCAGTCCAGGGCATCTGGGTGGGTTTTATAAATTTATAAAACCCACCCGGACGCCCCGGACTGGACGTAAAAAGTGGAGATGTCATGTCCGGGCAAATAGGGAAAAGCGGCTCTGGGTCAGTGGGAGAAGAGCTGCTGCGGAGCTGTGCCCCCTCCATCCCCCCGCAGCAAGCCTTTTCTCAACCTCCGGCTGCTCTCAGACACGTGGGACTTCAACTCCCAGAATTCCTCAGCTCAAATAGGGCTCCTTTCCCCTTGGGCCCAGCGAATCCACTGCACTGTGGGAGTTGAAGTCTGCACGTCTTTTAAAAGCGGCTGAGGACGGAGAAAAACGCTGCCCCCGCTGCCGTCCCCCCACCCCGCCACCATCCCCCCAGCCCCCGCCACCCCCCCATCCTCTTTTTTGGAAATCAAATATGGTCACCCTAAGGAATACAAGGGAATGGATGCAGTTATGCCCAGTACAGAAGATGGGCCATCATAAACTGGAGCTGCTCTGACTTAACAACATCTATCCATGCTTTGATTACATCCTGATTTGATTATTGAAATACACACTGCTTAGTTCCACCCTTAACGAGTGTCTGAAAATTGGAACAAATATGAAATATGTCAAGAGCATATGGCTAATTGTCTTCTTGACAAATTTAAGGTGTCAGTAGTAACATTTACTGTATTGCCCATTGACCTTGATGTGCACTCTCTGGTCATTAAGTCAGCAGAAGATGTGCTCATTCTCAGATGTTTTTCATTATGTCAGACATCCAGAGAAGGCGTTTCATGAAGAAATTTCCCTTGGGAAGTGTGCTCAACTCTCATTTTGTCAACTTTCTGGAAGGAGGTTGAAACTTCCTTTTCAGCCAGCTTTCTGCCTCCAAGTTCATTTTGATAGTGATTTAATGATACTTTGTTTATGGTTTTTTACGTATATTTATAAAAATGATAGGCACCACATAAGCAGAAACTTAAATAAAAATGTTCAGAATAAATAAGAAAATGTCCATGCATGATCATTAATTGGAAACTTGAGCCACTGGTGAATAAGAAGAATTAATCAAATCTGGTCATTTCACTGAGATGATGATCGACAAGCCACTCCCACATATTTTAATGAGTGATCCAACAAAAAAAATGGCTATGATTTATAAAATGAGAGAAGCAGAAGGAGTATATGGTTAAGGTGAATATAGAGAGTAAAAAAAATATATGCAGGACCGTCTTTAAAAGAGCCATAAAATATTATTAGAGCCTAGGCAAGAAGGTAAGCATTTGCTTATGAGGTCACTAGTACTTCAGCCTGTTAAAAAAGTTTTAATTTTAGTTCTAATGATAACCTTTCCATCCAAAAAACTGCCTTACCTTATCATTTGGTATGGTAAAATTGTAACATTTGTCCTGTGAAGGACAAGAAGAGGTAATTTGCACTGCCCATCCTTCACTGTACATCATTGGAAAAAAAATTTCTTCAGCCATTATAAAATTAATATACATTTTATAATGAAAAATGACCCCCAAATAAAGCAAAATTCCCTTGAAGAAATGTTTGCTCTAAGGTCATTGATTTAACTAGTCCGTCCACCTTATAGAAGTGCTCAAAGATCCAACAACATATAAAAGGGAGGGAGGACAGAGAGAAAGAATTGTGTGATTCAACCTATAATGAGTGGAGATACACTAGCTGAGCGTCTGAAATATACTGTTCAATGGTGGAATCCAACCTGTTTTGCTACTGGTTCAGTGCACTGCCATGCAGTTTCTAAAATACATGTTTTTCCTTATCAGAGGTAGCGTAGGTGATTAGGAAGGCTGTGGAGGCCTTCCTAACAGCTGTTCCATGCTATTCAGATGAGTAAAAAAGAAAAAAAGGGGATATAGGACAGGAAAGGGCAGGGGCGGGTAGGTGGGCCAATCTTTGTTGCTGCTACCAATTCACTAGAATTGGTGCGACCAGGCTGAATAGCACCACTGACACTGTTTATGGAGGGGTGGGGAATTATAGTCCCTTTATGACTTGTGGACTTCAATTCCCTCAATTCCCTGAGCTTGGTTAACAGTATGTTACTCCTGTGCCAAAATAAATTATCCAACAAAATAAGAAGAGGAAAAATGAAAGTTTGTTTTAACAATCATCTGCGAATTTCATGTATGCCACTGATTTCATCAACATGGTCCTTTTAAAATGGAGTGATACTATGGAAGATATTTTTTTAAATAATCTGTGATGTGACAGATTTAAGATGTTGTAAATCTAAGTGGAATTCTAATAATGCAGTACTATTGCTTTGTCACGGAAGTGTTGTGATTTCGGTATTGGATTACAACTGGGGAGACTGAGCTGGAAGTCCAGCCTAATCTGGAAGTTTACAGAGTAAATTAAAACAAATTTCTTTTTTTAGGCAAAAAGAAGCTAATTTCTCGAGTGCCCTTCTTATTCCCAATCAGGAAACAGACAAAATAACATCTTCTGTATATAACAAAGCTGGAATTGTAAAATCTGCTAGCATTAGAAGATGATGCGCAGAAGACAATGTATAACTGAAAAGCAGAAGAAATAAAATATATCCTTTGCCTTTCTGGGTAGTTTCAGCTCCAAGAAGACTTCTGGGGAAACATCTAACAGGTAGATGTTTCTAACAGGTTAGAATAAAGAATAGATAGAAAGGACCAATCTTTTATTTATTGAGGATCCTCTTACTTTTTTTTTTCATGTAGCCTCTCTTCATCCCACTCAAACACTGAGTAAAAATCCACAAATTCCACAAAAAGAGAGATGTGGATAGTGATGAGTATTTTTGACTCAGTGATGCAGGACCGGATGATAGTTCAAGGTTAATAGGTCCCCTCTGTATCAAATCTGCTTTTCTGTAAGAATATTTTCACTCTGGATTCAATACAGCATTATATATATATATAATTGGCAGACTCTAGTCTAGTTCCTTGTTCTTACAGAAATTAGTGACGGTGATTACACTCAGATGGAATTTAGCAGTTCAACATTGGTGGTGGAATCCACCAATTTTTAATTTATCTTAATATTTCTGGCAGGACAAAATCACTTCCAGGAACTTTCCCACTTAATTGTGTATTAAGGTCCTGAACTTTGGCTACAGAGGATAATTGTTTCCTTGTGATCCTGATTCTCAGAGAACATTTTAAATCAACTTTGCTATGAAGAGCTAATAGCAAACTCCAATTTTTAGAAGTCTCTTTGTGAAGTCCCTGCCCATTGGATTTTGAAAATGTCAGGAATCCTCTTTGGCAGTATATCTGGAATATCGATTTCTAAACTCATCTGACTGGATATAATTAGTTGTTTATTTCATGTTCTATCAGGAAGAGTTGGACAAGCCACAACTATGTAGGTTAATTTGATGTGATTTAAAAATAGTTTTAAATTTTGTGGGATCAAAATCAGGTTTCATAATAGATTCAAGAATTATAAGCCAAATCTAATTTTACAATAATCAATGTTTCTGAGTTTTGATATTACCAGTATTGCCATCCAAAGTCCAGTGGGAAGTAATCAGCAATAATAGTGGAGTTGCAAGAGAAAGTACTAAGTGAGTGTCTTCATCCATAAATTTGAGAGTATAATGTTTTATACATATAAAATATGTAGAACAACCAGAAGATTACACAGTAAGTGGAACCAGCATGCTAAAAGAAAGAAGAAAAGAGGCAATGTGCTGTCACTCACAATGACAGATAGGTGAGAAAAATAAGCATTGGGACTTAAGCATAAATTGTCACACAGAGACATTAGTCTTACCTACATAGCCTCAAGCTTTCCTTTTGCAACAATTAAAGTATGAAAAAAGATAGATGACAATAGTGTAATGCCATCGGAAGCAATGGACAGCTCATCCCATGTGCTGCAGCGGTTGCTAAGGCAACAAACCTTTGAAAGGCTAGAAGTAAACACCAAATCTTCAGGAGAAAGCTCATTCTGGAGTAGATTGTTTTCTAAATTCATTTAAATGTTTCTTCAGATCAGTAAACGTGATTAAATTAGATGAGGATGCTTATGCTATTGAAAAGAGCAAGAAGGACTCACCTATTAAAATGCAATCTTCGTTTTCTATAAAAAAAATTAAATACAAAGATTTTGAGAAAGTAGAATATCCCATTGGCTTATCACTGAGTTGTCCTCCAGTTGTAATCATTTAGATACACCTTCCTTTTTTTCAAATATACCAGATCACCTTAGTGAAATCCCCTTGTGTTTGAACTATAGGAATTGACTCATATAAGAGAAGAGAAGAATGCAGTGAAGAATTGGAACAAGTGTTTCAACTGTCTTGGGCAGAGTCTTCCAGAGTTGTCCCAAGTCCAGGGGCCACAATAAGAATTAGTAATCAGAAGCAGGAATGGGCTGGTTGAAGGACAGTTGAAAAATGGTCCTTGGCTGTGGAATAGTCCTAGGTAGGACATGAATGACCTATGCGGTAGCATTATTTTCAAGGTCATCCATTTTAGAAAGGCCATTGAAGTATGGCCACAGAAGAAAAGACATAACGGTCAGCTTGTGGCAAACTAGTGCTTTAAAATATGACTTCTCTTTCTATGGAAGATTGTGTTAATTTTCAAGAAATGCCTTCAATTAAATTATCCAGTGTTTATTTTTTTAAATCAGTGGGATTTTAAAATTGGGATTGTATTCAGATGAGAATAATAAATGGGAACCAGGAGAAAACTAGCAGTTGTAGTGGTTGTAGAACATTTTTCTTGACAGCTGAATTTACCTTTGCATTCTACATCATATCTTACACACACACACACACACAATTTCTCCTTAATGAATGCCTCATTTTGTTCTGAAAGGACAGGCCATAATTTGTTCCAATTGAAACATGTCATGGTTCCAATTGAAACATTTAGGACAAACTAGACAAGAGACAGAAATCCATTAGAAATCTGTCTCTACGTTTTTCTCTAAGCAGAATGTAGCTCATGCTTCAGTAAGTTGCCTCCCTCTTCATTCACTCTAATTGCTTATCTGTATCTCTAAATTGTCAAACAGAGAAATAGTAGCTTAAGATGAAGAAGGATGTTATTTGAAATATTTGTTCATGGGTCATGCCTTAGATCATTATGAAGAACAGTCAGCAGTAAAGAGATCTGTAGAGAGAGAAAATGTCTGTTCAAAAGCATGGCAATTAACATGACCACGAAACTTGTGGGAAACAATGTTATGATGATCTACATGACATTTAGGCCTCTGGCTATTTAGGAGAAATTTTTAGAGGAAGGGATGTTTGTATGCCTAGGCTTCTGCCTACAGAAATGTGCACTGTATGTACAATCACCTGGAAATGACAACTGACATTAAGAGTGAACAGCTTGGGTCCTAGTTCTTGTATTAATTTATTTACACTTATGGTTTTATTTCTTCATGCTGATATGCCTCATTTCCCTTAATGCACATGGAGTTCAAGTTAGCACAGAAGAGGTCACTTTTCACTTTATCACCCTACTAGCAAGCCAGTGGACCTAAGTTGGGTCAAAAAAAGGTGTCAGTTAGAGAAATATAATAAAATATAATAATCCAACATTCTAACCGCTACAACACAATAGTACAGCTTAACTGTAAGACCAACCAAACAGTACTCAAGAATAGGGATGAATAAATCAAAATCATTCCAACTGTTCAAATTGATTCAGCAAATTGATCTAATTAATTTTGAACATTTGAATCAATTGAGAAAAATTAATTCGATCAAATCAGATGTCCACAATAATTTGGAAGTCCCAGTTCAATTTAGATTGCTGAAAATCAGGTGTGCATTTATTTACAAAGGGTTAGTTCATACTGAGCTGAACGTCTGAGGCACTTACAGTTCAATCATGTCATCATTTTAACAATTCAGTTATGTTTGAATTGATTCACATGAATTCACAATTTAAAATATCTTCACAGGCCTACTTAAATAATCTGTAAATAGTCCAGAATGAACATGTGAATGCAGGCAAGTGCTTATTTAGTGATTGCCTCATTTTAGCAACCACTCATAGTTATGACAGTATTGGAAAAGTAACTTTATGACCAGTCCTTCCATCTACAACTTTCACATGTCTGTAAAGCAAAGAAAAACTGAAGATCTTAAGCACAGTTGTGATTTCATTTAGTAACTGCTTCTCTTAATAGCTGAGTTGCTGTTCCCCAGCCATGGTCATTAAACAAGGACTACCTGTATGTCAAACATCCATGACTTGTTATACTTTACATGTGATACTCTAATCATTTAATCATTTAGGGCATGTTCTATATATGGTATGTTGGTTAAAAGGAATCTGCTTCAAAGCAGCTTTGAAATGGAACTCTCAGCATTTTTTACGTTTGGCCATAATATAAGATGATATAGTGTAAAACTTGTGTAGTTGTCTGTTATACCAGAGTTTTGCATGAATAGGTGAAAAAAGTCCTTTCGGAGGGGAAGATATCTGATGCTGAAAAATAACCACTGCTCAGTTACCAACTCTATTTTTAGTTAAGAGACCACTGTCAAGTACCAAAAATAGACCATGATTTCAGCCTAATATTTTCAAGTTGTTCAATCACAGCAGGTTAGATAAATCCAAAATGTACACACATCAAACTGATTTAAAGTTACATGCAGAAGAAGATCAATTTTTAACATGTCATGCATATATGTTTCGATCTGAGTGCACAATATACTACTATACATTACCACATTTGCTGCTCCATAGAAACTTAACTCCCCTGGTTGGTTTTAATGCCATGACATTTTCTTTAAGATGATGCAGATGTCTAGAGTTGCAGCTTTGCTTAGTTCATTCCAATGCAATTTTGTAACTGCACAGAGAGGAGGAATAGGTCATAGATGCGTGCAAACACCATACAGTAATTCAAATAAACAGATACCAAGCAGACACATAACATTTTGAATGTCTGTATTTGCCCTGACTCATTCATGCTCACCTCCATTCATACTGAATGAAACATACAGCTTCATATGAGCAGAAATATTGATTTTGTAGAGACTGGCATTCATTGCACTAATAATTATATCTGTAAGAAGATCTATGGAGGGAAGGGTGTTTGCAGGTAAGGCTAGATAAAATGAAAATGAAAATCTGGATATAATGCAAAAGACAGGGCTTGTCTACTTACAAATAACTTCTATGACTTCCATTCACAAACTCCACTTGCCTGACACTATTCTTATCTTAACAGGAAAAATTTCATCATTAGGCACAGCAGATAGGAAATCTCTAATTGTACTAATCTGAGTTATTAGAATAATTAAAGCATTACTCAATGGGATCTCCCACACATTTGTGCTCTGACTAGTATGCTGTTTCTGCAAATAGCAGAAGCTCAGTCAGGGAACATTCAGGTAAGGAAAAAGAATCAACCCCAAGCTGTAGGGGTTGCTTAGGATGCTGTTGCTTAGGGCAACAGTAATGTTGCACTGTTATAAATTGACTGTGCCTGTTTTTGCCATTGTTTTAGCATCATAGTATGCATGCATTTGACAATCAGAAGGCAAATCCCACTCCAGTGTATGGGAAATCCAAAACATATAAGGCTGGGTGAAGGCAAGTCATAGGTCCCAAGCATGCCATTCTCTTGCATTTGTATTTTAGAGGGAGATTGGGAACTTATGCATTTTAATCATTTTGCTGAGAAGACAGGATGCCTGCCCCACGAGGGAGAAAAGCATGGCATTTTCTGAGAGTCAGAAACAAAATGGACACACCATACAAAAGAGATCCTTGCTTTCCAATGAAAGGCAACTCTTCTTTCCCATGCTTTGATTCCCCTTTCCTTGTGGGATAAAAGTGAGATGACAGCTTTAGACACTTCACTGCAGAGAGCCTCAGGATCAAATGTTAAGAATGGAATCTGAGAGTTTATAGGAAGCCTGTAGGAATGTTCGGATGAAAGAAAACGCTCTGAAGAGAAGCATAGAAGATCCTTGAATGAATTCTGCCTCAAAATCATGCAGCAGCTATCAAACATTTGGGAGTAGGTGGGTGTATTGTAGCAAGGAAGAGTAACAACACAGGTTTGGAGAGCGCATGATTTTGTCTGAAGCCTTAACAAATATAGGATCGTTGAGGTAATCCTGCCATCTCAGCAGTGCTTTAAATAGTGCAGGCTTTGAGTAGGGCTTATTTTGGCAAGTGGTATATATTACATTGAAAAAAAAAGATGTAGCAGTAAAAGCTGGTAAGTAGTACATTATACTCCATGATATCTGATTTCCTACCAGGGTCAAGTGTCAATTTTGATGGAGAGAAAGATACCAAATTGGAACAGAAAATAAAGGAGGAGAAGGAGGAGAATGATTCACTTTTCAGTTCCTATGACTACAGTCCCAATAAGATTTTATTACTGGCATATTTCTTTTTTTTTTTTTTAAAGGAAACAATCATGGAAGCCTCATCTCTCTACCTTACTTGGTTCATCCTTAGTTTTTGACAGATCCTCGATTGTAAAACCATTTCTGAGATATCTTATACATGGAATCTGAGGCATATTTGCATGTGATGTACTTAAACCTAACTAGCTGTGCCTTCAAATCTAAAAAGCACTTTAATACAAAATTCAACACTGAAAATGAATGCCTTTTTAAAAAGAGCAGCACAAGACAACAAAGACACACAGATAAATAGCTTCAGTTTCAGTGATGAGGGTTGGATAGAGTTAGGCAATCCCACAAATAACCAGGTCTGTACCATGAGGGGTTTATATAGGTGATAATCAGCACTTTCTATATGTTTTGGTTTAAAACAAAGGGTTACAAATGCAGGTACTTGCCCTCATCATTGTCTTGATGTCAAATAATCTTATATATGTAGTCCACTGGCATTTTAAGATTCTGTTTCAACAAATGTTTTGAGCATTTTGAGTATTTTTTCCATGCAGCCTTCAATTGCAATAAAATTATATACCTTTGAGAGTGAGGAACGGTATTTTATTAATGGTGCCATAACATTAGAATGAGCAATGGGTAACCAGGAGATATCCACCAGGTTATAGGATGTCCTATCAAAAAAGCAACCTTTGATAGGCATCTTTTCATCTTCTTGAAATAACATATAGAATAAAATAATCTGTAGCTTTTGCTAATTAACATACATTGGGTTGTACAGCAATCCAGATTTAAAAACCAAATATGACTTGAAGTGCACACAGTAACACTTATTGTCAATACTTTAAAGCACTTAATTTTGTCCTGAAGTTATGTGGCTGCCCACGAAAGGAGAAACACGATTCCAGGAAATGTCATGTTTGGTTTAAGCTTTGGTTTAATTCTGAAGGGGATTAATTCAGTAAGAAAGAAAAGCATTGTTACTTTTTTTTCTAAGTATTTTATGGCTTGATTCAGATTTTACGTTTTAAAATCACATGGAGACTGAGAAAATCATTAAAAGCAATGCACTACTTTCTAGCTTTCTCGGCTACTTTAAAATAAAATAATGCAATGAATACTACTTTCCAAAGGAAGGTCTATTTTCTGCCAGCATTAATTTTAAATAGACCAGCACTGCTGAAATGGCAAGATTATCTCAGCGATCCTGTATTTTTAAGGCTATTGACAAAATCATGCTGTCTCAAAATACATATTGTTATTCCTTCTTACCATTTCTCCTCCCTTAAACATTTCAAAGTTCACAATTCTGCCTGACTTTGAGGCAGCATTCTTTCATGGATCTTTTGCACTTCAGAGCTTTTTTCTTTATCAGAGCATTCCTACAGGCTTCCTATAAACGTTCAGATTCCATTCCTAACATTTGATCTTGAAGCTCTCTGCAATGAAGTGCCCAACGCTGTCATCTCATTTTTGTCGCATGAGAAGAAAAGAATCAAAGCATGGGAAAGAGGAGTTGCCCTTATCTGAAAGATAGCACCTCTTTAATATGGTATGTCCATTTTGTTTTTGACTCTCAAAAACTGCCATGCTTTTCTCCCTCGTGGGGTACGCATCCTGTCTTTTCAGTGAAAGGATTAGCGAGGATGAGCTTCTAGCCTCCCTGTAAAATGCAAAAGTGAAGGAATCTGCATGCTGGGGAACTATGGACTTGCCATTCACCCAACCTCGTTCTCTTCCAATTTCCTATGTAGTTAGAAGGATTTGCTTTGTGGCTACATCATACATGCATACTACGATGCTAAAACAATGGTATAAACAGGCACATTAAATTTATTATGGGACATTGTTTCTGTTGCAAAAGCACTCTAAACTAACCATAGAATATGGTCGTGGGTTGGTTCTTTTTTCTCACCTGAATGCTCCCTGCTTGGGCTTAAGTTTGTCTATTTGTAGAAGAACTGTATTAGTCAGATGCATGAATGTCTGGGAGTGTTGCTTTAATTACTCCAAAAACTTTGATTAGTACAATTACATCACCATCTTTTCTGCTCTCTTTCCAGTTCCTTGGGATCTCTCCTGTATAGTAGCAACCAAAATTGGACACAATATTCCAGATGGAGTCTGACCACTGCAGAGTAGAAAGGAATGGCCACTTTTATGATTTCCATTGAGGTAGCCCAACATTGACTGGTTCTTTTGACTTCTGCAGCACACTGCTGGCTCATACTTAATTGCTGATCACAGTAGTGGTATTTACAAGTACCTCTAACAAACCAGGTACCATCTGCTTTGTATCTTTCCTGCCTAAGCACTGAACTTTATATGTCTTTACACTGAATGTCAATTTGTTGAATAGGGCTTGAGCCGTATGAATGTATCTTCTGAAATTTGTGTCAAGTGCAGATATGATGGATATCCTTTCATCCTCTCTTCTAAGTCATTTATAAAAATGTTGAGAAGCATTGTACCGAGATACCCCATTGCAAATTTTCTCTATGTTGATATAGCTCCATTCACCTATCAAATATTGTTGTTCAACCAACTATGAAACCATCTGGTTGTGGTTGCCATTGTTCCACTTTGCCATTGTTCCATTTCATCAAATATGAGATAAGGGTCAACATTATCAAATGTCTCACTGAGGTTTATGTACATCACTCCCACAACCTTCCCTTGATTAAATAATCTAGCCACTCCCACAACATTTTCTTGATTTACTGACCTAGTCACTTTATCAAAAGAGAAAGAAATGTGATTAAAGCTGGCATTAACCAGTGTTAACAAACCCACAGTGCTTCTAGTAACCCCTTATTCCTTTTTAAGTATTTGCAATCCTACTGCTTGATGAGCTTTTACAGAATTTTCCCGGATATTAATATTATCCTGTCTATAGTTTCCCAAGTCTTTCCTTTCTAAGAACTGCAACAAAGAAACTCTGGCATGTCTCTTGTATTTCAGAACTTCTCATAATTACAGCCAGTGCTTTGGAGATCACATCCACCAGTTCTTTTAGCACCCTGGGAAGTAGTCCCTCTGACCTTAGTGACTTGAATTTGTTCAAAGCAACTAGTTGTTCTCTCCACTTCATTGTCCATTTTGACCTGCATTTGTCTTCTGCCCCTCATGATGCACATTTTGATGGATGGAACAGCTTTTTCCTTGTGTAAAAAGACAGATACAAGATAGGAACTGAGCAGTTCAGTTTTCTGCCTGTGATCTGTCACCAGTTTTTCATCTTCTTCAACAAGCAGACCAACCATTTCCTTGATTTTTGTCTTGTTCCACACGTACCCAAACACTAAATTATTTGTAATTGTTGGCATTCATTGCCAGCCTCACCTTGTTCTGAGCTTTAGCTTTCATGACCTCATCCTTACAAATGTGGGCTATTTCCTGAGAACTTTTCATGCAACTACATTGATTTTATCAACTGTCTCCCTCTCACCTTTTTATTTTGCTTTGGTGTTGCCTGTGTTTAAATCTTAATTCTCTGATTTCTCAAAAATTTCCAATCATCCGGAATAGTTTTTCATTTAGGATTCCCACTGAATTTTTCCCTTTGCTTATTTAAATCAGCTCTCAATGAACATTGATTTGACTATATAATATGTTGAATGTTAGGATCTCATAGTCATTCTCCCCCAAATTTTCTATGACTTCCATTTCCTCAACTATTTCTTCTCTGTTAATAAATATTATAGTAAATCCAGTGTGTAGTTATCTCCTGTTTCCCACCTCCACATTTTGGATGATTAAGTTGCCTTGAAAGTATATCCTGTTTATTATAGAGTGCGATTCGCAGTTGATGCAGAGGTAGTTGAAAATACCCCTTTACTACTGTGGTATGTTTTCTGGACATTTTAGCAATCTGATTTATGAAAATGTCATCTACTTCTTCTGCTTGGTTGGATAAACAACAACATCATCATTGTTTCTTTTCCTTTTAATATTTACTACTTTCTGCATGGTATTCACATTTTGTGTCATGAATTTTCATAGAGAAACCATCAATATGTATGTATAATATGATACCCCTCTTCTTCACATGCTTCTCCTTTGTTTGGACAAAGTATGTCCTTCCCATAATTGTATTCCAATTATGAGTTCATCCCAACTGGTTTCAATAATGTCACATTTACCATCCCACTACAAAACTGCATGCAAAAGGGGTTTCAAGTTTAAACTCCCAGTATGAGTCTGTATGCTTTCTTTCCAAAATTTATTCATGAAATTTTTTCTCTTTTGTCTTCCATGGCACGCAACTCCCACTTTTTGAAATCTTTGTTGAAAAATGTCATGTTAATCTATTAAAGTAGATTAAAATTGTCTATGTCTATTTTTAAGAGTGCTATGTTTGTTTACATAATTTTCCTTCAAATAATTTATAGTACATTGTTTTTAAGCCTATTTTTCTCTTCAAAATCCTACTTGCAAAGATTTAAGAATTTTTCTTCTTTCATTGCATAGATGTTAGTTATATATGCAGGTCTGGGTCTATTCGGGTCCTTTCCCATGTAAGTTTCAGAATCTCTTTGCAACGTTTCGGCGAGATCCCACTCGCCATCTTCAGGCTGGTGCCTTCTGCTTTAAGCCAGGGCAAGAAGTGTGTGACTGGAGTTGTTGTCTCTCTATAAATATATAGATACATATATACATATATATAGTTTGGCATAATCAAAAAGAACACAACAAATCTATGTTTTCCAGATAGTTGATAAGTACATCTCTATAAATAATTATTAGTAACAATGAGTATCCAAGTGACCCCAGTTCAGAAATTCAGGAAACAATTTGATTCATATAAAATCATTTTGGAGGCCACTTACTTTCACTTTCACAGAAATCTCAAAATCATTTTGTAACATTCAAAGAAATATAATACACTGTCTTTTGTCATTGGAACCAACCCAATTTTGCTTTTTTACAGAGTTATTTAAAAAAAAATCAAATATGTGGCCATAGCAACTTATTCTGATGGAAAGAAGTCTGACATGTTTCACTCAGATAAGTGTAGAAAATTTTGTGAAAGAGTAACTATTTGGGGATTTTCAAAATAAGATACATTTAACCTGTGAATTTCTTTAAGCAAGTTGTATGAATTAGAATAAAGTCTACATGAATTTGGAGAGATAGGAATGAAGGTAAGTTTGAGGTAGGGATATTTGAAGAGAATTTTGGTCAATAAATTAAAGAAGGTTAGAACAAGGTCAGAAAGTAATTATTGTTAGTATCTGTTGCTCAATCATCATAGAAACTAAAATATTTCTTTCATAAAGTAGATGGATGACAAAGACTATACAGAATAAATATACAAAAGTACTGTAGATAGTGTAAACTTTGTGCACAGAACTCTAAAGCATATTTATTTTTAAAATTGTCTAGGATTACTTTACAACAAAGTTACAATACATATTAAACTACAGAGAGGTTTTCAAATAAAGATATAGTAATTATTATATAATTGGCTGATTATAGGGATTTTGTTTTCACTAAGAGTTCCATCATTTCAACCAATGCTTTTCAAAGGAATTATAAGGAGTTTGGTCTGTTGATTTTTACTTTTGCCTACACAATATCTCAGGAAGATAATATGCTATACTATTTAGTAGTCAATGCTCTTAAGTCAAATCACAAAACAGTAGCCCATATCACTTAATACGGAAGGTACAATGTTAAGATTTTAAATGTGAGTTTCAATTTTATCCCACTACTTGTTCCATTGCTACACAGAGAAATATTAGGAAATTCATTCTGTATTAATTTAGCAATATTAGTTGTAACATATATTAAAACCAGATTTATATTGTAGGCTAGCTGTTACCTTGCATTTCTTTTACATATATGGCCTTTAACAATTTGATCACAAATAGAGGTGATTATTTTTCATACAGTAGTACTGTCCCTAATAACTAGAGAAACATTATTATCATATGGCTTAATTTAATTTGGGCAATATATGAGATACCCATTATTTTTAATGTGTTTTCCATAATTTTCTAAAACACAATCTGAAATACTTCATGTGAAAAAAAGAAATGTTCCTATCATTAAGATCCCTCTGTTAAAATCCAAAGATTCTTAAATACCAATAAATCCTTGTTTCACATATTTCCAATACTCTGCCTTATATATTGCAGGGTAATTAAGAACTAATTATTTAAATGGGATCGGGACTTGTGTAACTTGTCTTAGACTACAAGATGACTGGATCCAAAGGGTGATGAGTCTCAAATTTGTTTAAGCTGCTAGGTCAGTCTTCTATATACTATACATCAAGGATGTCAAACTCAAGGCCTGGGGCCAAGATGCAGCCTGTGGGGTGCTTAGATCTGGCCCATGGGGCCATCTTGGAAAGGACTGGCACAGTTGCCTCTGCTAGCAAAAACAGAGCTTTGGAGGGCTGGCAGAGGTATGAAAATGCAGCTCAGGAGTCCATTTTTGCTGGCACAAAATGGATACCCCCTCAACACAAGTGATGTTGAGTTGGTCATACCCACCCTGGCCACATTCACCCCAGCACTCCAAGGTCAAACACAACCCTGATGCAATCCTCAATGAAATTGAGTTTGATACTCCCGCTGTACCTTATTTAGAATAAGATTTTATTCTAAATTTTAAGGGCAGAAAGGAGGAAGGCTCAATGGAAGTCAGCAAAGCTACTCGCAAAGCTGCAGTCTCATTCCTTCTGTTGAGCTTCACCAGCCAGCAACTATTTAGCCCAGTTTGTGGAACAGAGGGAGCTGGGAACCAATTGTCTGTTTTGCATGTGTGTTCATTCAACCATCATGAATTTGCACCTTGACTCTGGAACTGGACTGACCCTTTGCTCTTTTGGACTTTGGACTTGGCTTTTTGGAACTTTGTACCTGAATTTCCACTTAGTGTTTTTTGTTTAGACAGTGGACTTATTGGTGAACCTAGTATTCAGTGGGGAGAATGTGTGCTATGCTCTGGGATGGGAGACTTGGGATCATTTGGATTTATTCTTGTGTATGTGGTAACTCCAAGGGAATTCTAACTGGAGTTAGAGAAGCATCAAACTTAGAGAAGCTGCAAACTTTGAGGCTGTGAGCATGTGTGGAACAGGACAGGACATGATTCTAAATTGTATGACCATATTGCAATCCTTGTACAATAGAAGAGTAATCTTTGTTAAATTACTTTTAAATATCTTTCTTAATGAATTGTGATTTGAACTCTAGGAACAATTCTTAAACCATAACTGCTTTTTCCAAAGACATTCTGAGTAATGGAGTTCCATTTAGGGGGCATGTTTGTTCCTCTTACCTGGGCCATGATGTCATCCCTAAACCTCAGAGGAGTCATGTATAAAATAAAGTAAAAAAAACCAATCAATCAATCAATCAAGACTTCTAGTCCAAGAAAGAGCAATTGGTCTAGATCAGGGGTGGGCAATTATGGCTGCTTTATGACTTGTGGACTTCAACTCCCAGAATTCCTGAGCCATCATGGCTGGCTCAGGAATTCTGGGAGTTGAAGTCCATGAGTCATGAAAGAGCCATAATTGCCCACCCCGGTCTAGATTATCCCATCAATGTGATCAATGGTGGTATTCAGTCTAATCACAACAATTCTAGTGAACTGGTAGTGGTGACAAAGTTTGGGCTCACCCACCTGCCCCTGCCTTTTCCTGTCCTATATCCCCTTCTTTTTTTTCCTTTTTTGCTCACTTGAATCACACAGAACAGCTGTTTTGCGTGCCTCTGCAGTCTTCCTAATCACCCGGGCTGCCTCTGGTAAGAAAAAGCTTGCATTTTAGAAGCGTATGCGCACTGAACTGGTAGTAAAACTGGTTGCATTCCACCACTGAATATGATGATTGATTTGGCATTTGAACCATAAGACTGAACCAATAATCAAACAATATGGACATTATCCTGCACAAACTCTCACACCACTTGTGTGATTTTGCTTGAAATGACTAACTGGCATTTTAAAAGTTCTATTTTTGATAGATTTGTGAAATGAATCAGCCTTGTATTTCTTTTTCTTTTTTTTCCTGTATAAGGGAAACAATTATTTGCTTGAAAAGAAAATTCCTCCGTATCACATTGATCTTCAAGCCCCAAATTTGCTAATCATTATTCATATGTAAGATCAAAGTAATTTTTCTGTGTCTAAAAAATGCCAACTGTATTGGATTACCTTTGAGGCAGGGTAGCTGAGAATTCTGGCAGTCCAAATATAACTAGAAAGTGCCTGCTTGAGAACAGCTGTTAAACACACATATTTTAACATACTTAAAGATAAGTAACAGATTCATTTACTTCTGATTAACATGGATAATAGCTGAAAAAGCTGGAGAGACTTCGAAAAGATCCTAACCAAGAAAAACGATAACTACTGTATGCACTCTATTTAAAACACATACTGTACATCTAATTAATACATAACTAAAAATAAATAAATAATTTTAATTAATTGTTAAAAAATTAAACTCCAAACATTCATCCTGTGCTAATCCAACTGCCACTGTGTATATCTATTCTTAACTTGGTAAACAGATGCTTTATCTTTCTTCACTTTTATTTAATATTGTTTATGTAAGAGAGAACTTTACAATAAGCTGTTTCCAGTGTTTTGTAGAATGAAAGAGGCTGTGCTGATTAGGATATAGAGCAATTCATTGGGAAAAAAGTGGGATTATTGAACAAATTTAGAATATGATTTTAAATCATAATGATCTGTGCGGTAAGGAATGTGTATTAGCTAAAAGTCTAGAAATGGGAAAGGTTTTCTGTTTCCACAAATAACAGATGCAAAATTAATCTTAAAGAAGAACTATAAAATGATTTTAATTATTTTAAAAAATAGGATGAATAATATTCGTTTATATTAAAATAAAAACAAAACAATTCTTCTATTTCTAAAGCTTCTACAATTCTGAAGAAGTTTCTTGGAAAAGAAGCAAAATGTCTTCGGGGGAAAAAAAAAAGAAATCCAGCTGTCTTTTGAAAAAGCAGCTTCAGGACAACCATTACTTGGAGGACTGAGAATCGCCTCAGAAGTTTAGCTTGGCCCAGTCACTCGCTTTCAGGCCAATCCTTCACACAGAGTAATAGTTACAGGAGTGAGCGCTGTTTCTGCTTCCTTGAGATCTTGTACAAAAGACAGAAATTTAATCAAGTGAGTAATAAATGCATAAATGAGACATTGATCTATTTCTGCCTGTCACAATCACTGTATGATGATGACTGAGGTCCAGGCTTCTGTTACTTTTAGGATGATCTAGTAAAATTGGTGGGTTTAATTAAATCATGATAAACCTATCTCACTGATTCCATGTCAATCTTTGTTTTGTTTTTATGTCCTTTTATATCTGAGGCTCATCAGGTTTCATTACACCTGTTGTTTAGAAAAAATGTTTATTTATTAACTGACAGGTTTATTTATGTTTTTTAAATATAACTAATTATTTCTCAATAATGCAGATTATAATTTTTTAAAAATTCATAACAAAGTCAAGTTTCACTGATTTTGGTGACACAAACCCATTCTCATTGTACCCATGCATGTTTTTGTATCACTCCTTTTTAAAGCTTACATTTTTTAAATTAATTTTGGGAATCTCAGAAAATAAGGGCAATATCTATCAATAGCCTTGATTGCTTTTAGAAAACAATTCCTTAAGCATGGCACAAGATCACCCTACAATTTGGTAAACTTTTTGACATTTTTCTTGTAATTCATCTATGTAATTACATATGTATGTAAATATGTAAATACATATTGCATGTATGTACAACATTAATGCCGGTTCATAGAAGACATAAGTTTAGTGTAAGATTTCTAAGATCTGCTTAAATAAAACATATTTAAAAATCTGATTCTGCCATTCTTTCAAACATTCTTTTCTTTTTGGACCCCTCTATTTTACTGCTACACAGCCATCCATATAAATCTCTGCTCAGAAATAGTGTCTCAAGACTATGAGCAACTGTTATATAATATTTTGTAAGCATCACTGAGTTTAATGGCTTTGCTAAAAATAGTTTCTTTTGGACACTCCTAATTTAAGTAAAGTGCTTCATTTAGGTATATTACTGGTGAGGATACTTTGTACATAAAAGTTCATCTTTTTTAATTGCTCATTAGCAATACTATTTCAGCATTTATTTCTCTTGTCAAACATTTAATTCAGACAGTCATCACTAGTGAGTATCTTATCTTTGCTGGAAAATGATTGAATTTAAAATCTCTTGAAAGAAATAACCAGAAAAAGGCATAATAAGTCTATTACCTGCTATTGTTTTTTTCTCTAGTGACTAGCTAATTTGCTCTAAGATTGCCTCTAGCCATTCATCTCCTTTTCTTCTTGGATTAAAAACATCAGCACAAAATATACCTGAGTAGAAATAAGATTAAAATGTTTCCACGTTAGTTTGCCAAATACTGTATATAATGGTCACACTTTGAATTTGGAAATGAATGTTTATATAGGCAGAGAGAGAGAGAGAGAGAGAGAGATGTCTGCCTGTGTGTATTTCTAACAGTGATCAAATTTCATCTCACAAAATATTATAAGTAAATTTAGTTGGCTTCCATGTGAAGGAAAATGGTGTCTCTAAAGAGCAGGGATGATGCTGAAATGGAGAACTGCAATTGCAGCGAACCCAAATCAGCCAGGTTTAGATAACTTGCCACAACCATTTTGGCACAGCCAACCCATGGCAGGCATCTCACCCTGGCCAACTCGCAATGAGACAACTCGCCCCAGACAATTCCACATGGAATGACTCAACACAACAAATGTTATTCACCACTTTTTCTTTGAAATTATTTCCATTGACAAAAATATGAAAGAGAAAGTGAATAAAATATTAGAATAATATGCAACACAAATGATTGGAAAAGTTCAACAAATTGAGTAAAAAATTGAGTTCTTAGAAAATAAGATGGCAATAACAACCAGAAAAACCAATGAAGACCTGGATGTGGCATTATCAGGACCACGACAGAAAGAAATTCATTTGAGACTGAGATGAATTTTCGTAACAAGCTGGGAAAAGGCATTATGAAGAAAGCTGTCAGAGCTGTAACAGAATGGGAAGAGGCAGATATAGAAGCAGATATGGCACACAAAACTAATACAAACATATAAAGATAAAAAGGGTTTCAAGAGTTATACCTGTGCACTCTCTGGAAGATGACAAGAAATCAAGTTATACAATACTTCAACAAGTTAATTCTGCCCAAGGACACATCTATTATAAGATTTCCTACAAAGAAAAATTATAAAATATATTTGTTTGATCAAGAATAAAATAGTAAGTGTTCTCATAAAAGACTGAAAACCTTTATAGAGTTTTTGCCAACCTAAGATTTTTTTTTAATGCTTTTGTTAATGAAAAAGGGTTGAATGTAGGGAGAGAGAAGACTATTTGACACTTTAAAGGGAGAGCAGAGAAAATGAGTTTGTTTCTAACTGCTATAAAGAAATTGGAAATAGCTTCTTCTTTCTAATATATTTTTCTTTCCTGCACTTTTTTCTTTTTTTCTTCACTGTTTCGTATTTTTTTCATGATTCTTTTATTCACACACACACAAAATTCTATAAAAATTATAAAAAGCAAAAGTAATTTTAGTAGCATATCAGAATTCAGCAAGTTTTGATGAAAACAAGTTGATATAGATAAAGACTTAAGAAGATTATAAGAATTTGTTGTTACTTGCAAAGTCATGTCTGGCCCATCATGACTCCATGGACAATATTCTTCCAGGCCTTCCTGTCCTCTACCATCCCCACAAGTCCATTTAAGCTCATGCCGACTGCTTCAGTGACTCCATCCAGTCACCTCATTATCTGTCATCCCATTCTTATTTTGCCCTCAATCGTTCCCAGCATTAGGCTCTTCTCCAGTGAGTCCTTCCTTCTCATTAGATGGCCAAAGTATGTGAGTTTCATCTTCAGGATCTGGCCTTCTAAAGAGCAGTCAGGGTTGATTTCTTCTAGGACTGGATGGTTTGATCGCCTTGCAGTCCAAGGGACTTGCAGGAGTCTTCTCCAGTGCCATAGTTCAAAGGCCTCAATTCTTTGGCGCTCAGCCTTCCTTATGGTCCAATTTTCATAGCCAGTCATTGCAACTGGGAAAACCATAGCCTTGACCATACACACTTTTGTTGGCAGTTTTATGTCTCTGCTTATTATAAGAATTACTACAAGAATAGCTCCACCCAAAAGCACAAATGGGTAATCCCAAAAAGGACATAATGGAAAAAAAATTCTCGTTGGATTTTTCAGTAATAGCAAACTGGTTTTTTTTCATCTACTGAAGTTTGAAAAAAAAAGTGCCTACCCAATCTTTCTGCTCCCAAATTTTAAAAAGCATTTGTACCTACCTTCAGTCTTACTTTGATACTCTTTTGTAGATACTGATTCCTTTTTGTTCATAAGCAGTACCTGGATCTTACTGGCAATACTCACTCAGACATAAGTTCCGCTATATTCATTGAGACCCATTCTTGGGTAGCATATATGCAGAGATAGCAGTCTGAATCATTAGTTTATCATCTTCTAAAGTACATCATATATGAGCAAAAAAGGGAAAATAGAGCCACCCTCCCCTAAACCAAAACAACCCACATTCTTTTGCTTGACAGCCTTTGATGATTTAATGATGAACTTTATTGAACTACATCTAAATGACTTCCATTTACATTTTTTGTTCTTAGGAAAAGCATGTGTTCTATGATTTTGGCATAGTTAAGTAAACAGCTTTTGAGTATATATCAGCCAAGGTTGTTCTACTCCCACTGTTCCTATT